>JAIPMN010005458.1:13316-59115 GCA_020650975.1 Apostichopus californicus
CACACAAACCCCCCCCCCCCCTTCCCACAGCTGTTATCGTGCACTCCACAGAGTACAGTTATATTAAATTTTGTCACAGGCGAAACGACGGCGAATCGCCGTCAGCCGTCTTTCCCCGGAATTTCAGTCTGCAAACAGTGCCGGCGATACAGCGGCGTTTCGAGGCCGGCGCGGGGACGGCACGAACACGCCGCCGGAACGACGGCGGCATGAGCACTGGGTTAGGCGGGTAATTTTCAATCAAAACACATCATTGCTACTTTAGGTGTTTAATGTGGATGCCAACGATGGCTATGTATATGGCTTTTGGGCTTCTGAGAAAGAGAAAACCAACGAGCTCTACGAAGGAAAGGGTAGTTAGGGACTGAACCAACCCACTAGATCAATAGACAGACGGACAGATGCATGCTAAGTACCGGTTCAGTAGACTTGCGTGCATCAACATCATTGATATGCTTCAAGAATCTTGAAGCATATCTTGAATCAAGATGAACTGCAACGTACAAGCAGACCCAATCACGCACTACCACCATCGCTGCAGGTGTTCATTGCACTTGGTTTTGTTTTGCTGATGGCTCAATAACCAATGACTCCGGTGCTGAACCCCACGGCTATTCGACGGCTATCTCGGGCGCTATGCCGACGAAAGTCCCAATTTATCAAGAACCCTACGACCACCGAGGAAGTGCAACAAAAGCAGACAGATTTTCTCGCCGTTCAAGGTTTTCTACGCGTTGTTGGAGCGATAGATGGCACTCGTATCCGGCTTGATGGTGTAGTTGTTGGTCCTGCTGAGTATGTCACGTATGTTTTCATTCTTATCTCAATACATTACATGTATAGAGATATTGCAACAGTAAGTGTGACTCTCCCTTCTCTTAAAAAAGTGTCAGCGTCTTCATACAAAGTTCTTTTTCTCTGGAATTTCCAGAGCAAGCATATATCATATAGGCCAACAAAAGTAACTATATTTTATTCGAGAATTTTATCTCATTCTATGACTTTTTCACCGATTTATGCCCAAATCGGGCTGAAACACAGTTGCTGCAGGCATTTTTTGCACACGCTCCGAAACTTGTTTGTAGGGAACGTTATTTCGCAATCATTAAACACTTGGCAAAAGCGGAAATGCATTGTGGGAGCTTAGCCCATAACTATATTTTAGTACACTGCAGCATGGATATTGTCTGAAATCCGTTTTAATACATATTCATAAAGGAGCAATCGAATTGCTTCAAGCAAAACTTTGAAGAAAAGAAGTTGAATATTCATTAAATATCTGTTTGCGACGATGTCGGACTCACAATGTGGATGAAATTCGGAAATTTGTGTGCCCCGGCTTGAAAACTAAAAACGAAACGTAAGTAAAAACCTTTCATCTTTCGAATTGCACATTTTCCGTTTTCAAGAAGGTACCACCTCCATCGTCCGGTCGATGGTATAAAACAAGTTAAACAATGATTTGAGGCTAAATTCGGAGTTGTTCCAGCATTCTGGGTTGAATTAAAGTGACATTTTTTTTAAGGTTGCTCTTGTTCACCGGCATCAATGTATCCTATCGTGGTTAGTTGCATATGTACATGTATATGCACATTACCATAGTGTGTAGCCTAGGGTTATAGTTTTAAGTATTCTATAGTGCAGTGTATTCATATTACGGGACCGTCTGCTTATGAATAATGATGTTAGCTTTGAAGACATTGTTTACGAATACAATGTAGTTGCCTTGAATTTTGGAGGACTTAAGCAGTTCAAAGAAGGGTAGTGCTAGTACAACTACACAATACTAAGCCTATGCTGGTATTATTAGTTTACTACTGAATTCTGCCACTGGTGGTTGTCAGCACTGGCGATACCTTCATGCCCAGTACATATAATAGTACTTGAAAATTAAATAAGCTTATATTAAAAAAAGTATTGCCTTGGTCGGCTCTGGTTAGTACTAAGTAGTTTTACCCTTGTGTGATTTTATCTGGTGTACCTAGATACATAAGCCCACCTGCTAATTCTGGATAAAGTCACTGTAGGCTACATTACAGGTTGGTCGAGTCAGTTACTAGTGAACATTGGTTCTCTACTTTGTCCAAAGGATAAGGCAAAGGATAAGTGTGCACTGAATTTTCGTACAGTGGTTTGCAACGCATTTTGGTAGTATTCTTTTGTGTAAGAATTCATATTGCAGTTAATTTTTTGGGCTTGTGCATGTGCCTATTTCACTTTGTTTCGAAGTTCTTCACCCTGTAATGCTGTATGTTTCTGTCATTTTCAGAGAGAAAATGCATTTACAAGTTCCACTACAATGTGTTATGTAATATGGGCTTGTTGCATTTAAAAGCAATGTGACTTTATATATTGTCTCCTATTATCCAACGTTCTGTTAACATTTATTGTTGTTTTCTTTCATTTTCAGGACTCTTTCTGCATCTGCGGGTTGGATTCTCCTATGTGGGCACTTGGGATATAGTAATTTTTTGGACTTCTTAATTTAATTCAGTACTTTTTACGCCATTCCATTCATTGCCTTGATTAAATAAACTTTGATAAATCTTGAAAAAACACATTCCTGTTATATTCTTTTGTTGTAAATCGCACATTCATATTCACCAGTGTTAAGAAAAATTAACAAGAAGTTCCTACATAAGATGTGTACATTTCACGTATCCAAAAATACTTTTCAATTCATCACGAAGATAAGCTGATTGATGTGTAGGAACCTAATACATCATAAACTATATGACCAAAAAGTCCAACAGAGACTGACCCAAGATGAAGGATACCACATAAAAAACAAGTTCTTAAATATTCTATGACATTACTAAACCTTGCAACGCCGTTCTCTCGACAAACAGGCAATGAGCGCTAAAGGCAACACTCGCAGGATGAAGTGTAACCTGCAGAGACCATTCGTGGCAAAGTAGCGTAAATGCAAGTTCTCTATTTGTTGTACCATGATTGATATTGATAATTGTAGAGACAGAGCAAAGATATGAAATTAGGAATCAAAATTAGAACTTTCAGTATTGAGATACTGCGTCATTGATGCTCTTGTTTATTTGTCTAATGACTATTGAATATTGATATATGGGCTTTAATTTTTAAACCGTTGAAAATGGGTTTTTTATTCCTCTTTCCTAGCCACTGTGACGATTTTATCTAGTTCCAACTACCAGGGGTAGCTACAAGACGAAACAATTCGCTATTTTTTATTAAAAAAATATGCAACAAATGGAAATTTTAGGGTAAAAAGACAATATTTTTCGATTATAGTCATTATTGCCTAACATTTTGGATTTTTACACCCCTGCTTACGCCCTGGTCCATTATAATCCAAACGGCAGTTACGAGAGGAATACAAAAAATTCCACAT
This sequence comes from Apostichopus californicus, assembly GCA_020650975.1. NCBI lineage: Eukaryota > Metazoa > Echinodermata > Holothuroidea > Aspidochirotida > Stichopodidae > Apostichopus > Apostichopus californicus. The sequence continues at coordinate 16,684 of JAIPMN010005458.1, forward strand.
GCTAGAAGGTCCTCATTTGTAATGAATAAACATTTTCAAGCTGCTCGATTGCCAGTTTTTTGAATAACGAAGACATGAATATGGGTCAAAATAAAGTTCTAGGTTAAGAAAGTGTGACATTCTTTGTAAAGAATGACAGACATTTCTGAAACATGTTCTATTTGAACATGCAATATCATCAGCAGACAATCAGAGAACAGTTAGATAGTTTGTTAACAGGAAGTCAAGTTTTCAGCTGAAGAATGACAAGCAAATATTTTTTGTACGTAACTTCGTGTCCACCACATCGTATTGTTAGCAATGCCATTCCACGTGCTTTAGGGCCATAAACCAATGCAAGTAGCTGAATTGATTTCTGAAAAAGCTTTGCATATATTTTAAATGATCCTAAAGTGTGCATCAAGACAAGTTGACATACCAGGCAGGGTGGACACCGTTACTTAGAATTAAAGCATTTCACAGAACACACTAAAGTAATTGTATGATGTAATTTCAGGGCTTAAAATCCTTTTATTTGTATAAAAACACAATTTCCTTATGAATTAGCTATGTTTAATTACATGAACTGCCAACCACACAGTCTCTGATCATGAAACTTGAAGAAACAAGGACACCAAATAGAACTAGCGAATGGACAAATCTGTGCACAAACTTGTCTCTTCTTTTTTCCTTCATATTCAGTTCACTTCTGGCCATTATTATTGATGGCATAACCCCCACAAAACAATGAAGACTTCTTGTTTGAGGGACTGGTTTTAGTCCCTCGTTTCGTTCTTGCCTGTCTCTCTGTATTTCCCCATCTCTAACAAAGAAAAATGTCCTTTTGGAGTGGACATGCTTTTCTGGTACAGACTGTAAGTAGTCACGGCCATACCTGTAGAGGTCGTGGGCATTAGAAATTATGACCTGCCCTCCCTTTCACAGCAGATGCTGCTAATCGTTTCAAGACGCCTATCTCGCCATCACATGGCCCTTTCCCGTGCCTACTTACCAAAGAAGTGTTTCTCGACTTTGCAGCCTAGATCTTCCATTCCATATGACGCTTCATGGACTACCTCATCACATGATCCCTCTGGGCAGTTGAAGTAAGCTACAACAGGGTAAATGGTTGTAGCTCCAGTGAGCACTCTGTGCCTCGTCTTGGTAGTGACAGTTATAATTTTCCGCAAAATCTAAACAGAAGACAACCCATTTCTCAGGGATGCTTTTGCAGACGTTACTGAATTACATAGCCTGCATTTAGCGTCAGCTAAATGTTTTGCAAATGGTTTCAGTTTCGTTGCCAGGATATTCACCAGTTCTCCAATAGTGCCAGGTTTAATCTTGAGTGTCATTCTCTTTCCTTTCTCTGTTAGTGACATTTCCCATGACTTCCATTGCACCTCAGATTTTCCTTGAACTTCAAGGAGAGGGTGCAAATGTTCTCTCACTTTATACACACCACATTCATTACAGACTCGATCCACGCATTCTTTCTTCGGGAAACTGCCCACTGTTGAAAAAACCGTGATTTCAGATGCGGCATATACATCTTTCATAGCAGCAACCTTTATGCCAGATGTTGAAATTTTTGCTCTCAAGGCTGAGCGAGATTATGATGTGTGGATTCTGTTGCATGAAAATTTTGTATGCACATGAAGTTGTGCACTCCATAACCTTCCCAGAAGTGGACTTTCTTGCCATTGGCAGCTCACGAGTAATGACACCACGACTGTAGAGATCAGTCACCTTTCTTATTTTGTCAGCGTCAAAAGCATCCTTTCGTTTCTTTCGTTCCAGCGTGACACCAGGTGACTTGGTTAGAAAATTCTCTTTGGGCAGTCTTCTTCTTCACCTTATTTTTAATTGTTAACACTAAGTGCATTAGTCGGCGAAGCTGTGGATCACGAGGTGAACGTGACCTCTTGATTTCCTGGATGACTTTCTTCACAGAGTTACTTTTCAGAAATGTGAGCCTCTTCCTCTGCGTAGGGCTGTAAATGAGCTTCTGTTTTAAAGCAGTCTTTTTCCGGGGTGTTGCATTCTGTAAGACACTTCATAAAACCTCAGCAAACTTTTGAGGATTCTTTGGCAGAATACGCAGTGATCTAGAGACTGCTTTCCTCTTGGCATTTTGAGAGGGAAATACCCCAATACCAGGCTGTGCAGTGGTCGATTGAGTGTAGGCATTGAGAGGTGTCTGTTGACAGGGAATGCTGTTTGTGGCTGCTCTTTGTGCACCGTAACGTTCCCGCCTAGCCTCATTCACTCTTCTCCTCTTTTGCGCCGAAATTTTCTTTCTTGTCTTGGCGCCACTTCTCTCTCAGACTTTTCTTCTCTGCCCTCGTGTATGTTCTGCTCTTCTTTGCACCTCCTAAGCCTGCTTCCTTCTTTCTTTGTCTGTACTTAATGATTCTTATGCGACTTAATTCTGTGTCTCTCACCTGCTGCTCTTCGCTCCTATTGGCCCGCCATAGTTTAAGTCGTATCTTTTCTTTCTCAGAACCACTTGGGTACTGATCAGATTGTTTGCGTTGTCTCCTGTAAATCCTTTCATACTCTGCCGGAGTTGTGCCTTTTCTCTGGAGGGGATACAGTGGTGAAGGGAGTCTTGTTACTTGTCCTTTTTCTGAGATTCATAGTTCATAAGCCTGCAGTGAACAATTCATAACATCGGAAGATTGCCATTAGTAACATGACTGTGTCTTCAAACACGGAAATTGTATTCACAAAAATGTGATCATTTGTCACAAACACAATATAAATTTTGTAAGAAGGAAATAGAAATAGCTGCAGTAATAGCATTAAAACATTAACTTTCTGAAGTCATTTCATTTGCCAGCCTCGACTAGAAAACGGGTAAAATAAATTAAGCCGATCCAGAAAGTTCTTATAATGGCATGTGATTTTTCTTTGATCAAGACCTAATAAAGTAGGCCTAAACTAATTAAATATAAGCATGCCAAGAAAGAGAGGCAATTCCTTTATTAAATAATGATAGACGATATAGCGTATACTCCAGTACTAGTATGTTTAAATTCAGAATGTTGATGCACATGATGTTATGCACTAGACATTACTAAGGTGAGGGTTTTGGCTACGTAGAACAAATCTGATGAATTTCTGTAAAGAAAAAAAGGCCCTTGCTATAGGCCTGTAGTGAAATGTATTTTGCGTGTTTCCGTATTGTTGTCTGTTACATAACATTTGGTGTAACTTTTTTGACCATACCTCAAATTGTTCAGATTCAGCTGCATAATTATTCGCACATGTTTGAACGAGGCCCTTGCGTGATTGGCTTGTTCAATTCTCGTGATTTGTGTTACGTAATTATTCGTTTTCAATGTCCATTGATATATATATATATATATACATATATTGGGCGCACACGGAAAAAGGACTACTGGCGTTGGTTGCGTCTAGCCAGGATACATAATTTACATATATCTGAGATTACTTGCGAAATGGTTGGAGAGAAATGCGACGTAATATCATGCTGTTGTAATATGGACCAGTGGTTTCTTGATGTTCTCGATGTTAAAGGGCTAAAGAGGTATTTTGATGTTTATATATAATAAGTTAAATGCTTTCTTCGTGTGTGTTTGCTGGTTCATGTTTGTGCAATAGGGAAATTTGTGTAGTTTTAGTTGTGCCAAAAAACAAACTATCAAATTATAAAATGTTGTATTGAGTACTGTAAGTTTTCTATTTCAGTCATGCGACTGCGGAGTAAAATAAATTGCGGTGACTTCAACTTTTGTACGAAACCGTCCTCATTTTCGTCTTGCCACGACCGTTACAAGATCGTTGTATGATCCCCCCCCCCTCACTATCAACTCCTCTCAAAAAATGAAAAAGAAAACCAACACAGGAATGAAATAGAAACAAGAAGTAACTTGAAGTAGGTACTACAGTACAGTAACTAATACAAGTACAAAGAAATAGGTTAGGTAATCTCAGTTAACCAACACTGGAGCCAGACCATAAAACAAAGCTTTACATTCATTTGCGTATAGTGTCCTTGTTACGAACCAGCACATATTTCGAACTGTTACTGAAAACGTACAATTAATCAATATCAACCTCCCACAAACATATTTATTACGACAGTACCTTGCAGACAATAGCACTGGTAAGGCACAAACACAAGTATGTTACGCAAGACTAACTATGTTCGCTAATTTAACTATAGGCCTAGCCTAACGTTAGGCTACGTGACCTAGGCCTAACCAATAAACAAGACGTCTTTATTTACGTACGTTAACGAAATCACAGTTTGTTCTTAACATGCAATATGTTGTTTCAAGTGCCATCGGCGGGTATTCTCAATTGATATTAAATGTGTTATTTGTGACATTTAATCTTTGGTGATAACTGCAGATCGCCGACCAGGGAAAATATGTGTGAAAGTACAAACGTACGTCATCGGGACACTGTAAGCACTTCATTGGTAGCCTTTTTTCGCGTATCCTACGTTACGAACATCACCTAAATGCCGTATAAACATCAATTCCAACGTACTGTAACATTATTTTCCTGAAATCGTGCTCTTTTTTGGCGTTACGAAAAGAAATATGAAGAAATCAGGAGCTAAAGATCGCCCAAATGTCCTTTCACCCCGAAACGTCAAAATATATAATTGTTCGTAACTTTGGACACAATGTTGCAGACTATCGCAATTCTCAACAAGCATATGCACAAACATTAATTTTCTAGCCTATTTCTATAACCAGAGACCAACATTTTCTTCCAGTCGTCCTTTTTATGCTTCACTATTGTGATTCAAATAAGATGTAAGGATGGATAACTAAGATACGTACCTTATTTTATCCGATTTCATGATAATGCCCGAGAAGTTAAACGCACGCAACACATTAGCCGGTTGAGACTACACGTGTTGTGAGTGTATTGCATCGGCCTATATCGGGCTTTTCCGGAATTTTTCAAGGGATTGAGCTGGGAGGTATAGCGTTGGATCATGGCGCGTAATGTCTGAAAAATACCGGCGTCGTTCGGAAGGAATCGGCGGCGATTTTATACCCAGCTGAAGTATACATGATATTTAGCTGGCACTATATTTTCTTGAAGTTAGCTCGATATTCTCGTGTGCAACATGCATACATACAGATGGCAACAGATACTTACTTGTCTGATCGTCTTCGTAAGAGTTAACAGTTTTTCTGTTGCATGACAAGTTGGAAGGACCATCGGTCATATATGATAAAAATCGATCAACACTGACAATGTGCTGGCAATTGACCATGAACTAAAACGTTTTATTTATTTATTCATTTACTTTTATAAAAATTCAGTCACTGACCCATAAAATGATAACCACATTTTTAGTGTGTTATCTGAAAATTTGCTGAAAACTACGGTGACCATGGAGGGAAAGGCTCAGTTTATTGCAATGATATATCCACTAAAAGAAATCCACTCACATCCGTCTAGCCTACCGAAAATGACGTTAAAGAACAATTATATATCAGAGTCGTTTGCATGCTTGATATATCGGATATTAACGCTCTTTATCATTATTACCCTTTAATTAATACTTATTGATCTTGTGCTGGGAAAACTGATCATGGAGGGAAAAGATAAATTGATTGCAATCATATATCCACTTAAAGAAATCCACTCACATCCGTCGGGCCTACCGGAAATGACGAAAGAACGCTTACATGTCAGAGTCGTTTCCATGCCTGATATATCGAATATTAACGCTCTTTACCATTATTACCATAAAGAACGCTTACATGTCAGAGTCGTTTGTTTACATGAAAAATAGAATTACACTTTATACCAACCGCCATCTGGCGTCACTGAAAATAGGGACAGTCTCAATGAATGCGTTAAGATGGCAACATCCTCAGCTCGGTAACAAGAATACAACGGGCATTTTGTTTAGGTTGCAGACTTATATGTGTAACTGAATTTGATCTTTGTTCACATTGAGTTTGTAGCCTTGGTATTATGTCTGAAATCAACCTGAACATAGTATGTACGCCATGCAACGTATTTCAGCGTGCCAGAGAAAAGGCATAAAAAGTCACCATCCCCCACTCCAGAAATAAAAAAGATTATGCGCAAAAACATACTAGTTAAATATATAGGACTGTCGGGCGGCTGACACCTGTCGGAGATTAAATTGTATAGTACACAACACACTGTATTGCACCTGTTCGTACAATGGATCTAAACCACGCCAGAGGGTAATAGACCAATTACGACGAAATTGTTAAGGTATTGAAGAACTATTATACCATTCGAAGTGCCACACGCGTAAGGTGGACGATGGGGGTCTTGAGATTCTAATCCTGGACGGTATCCGATGTTCTATATCCGAGTGTAGCTACAAATTGGCAAGAATACCGAAGTCAAATCATCCAATTGGGCTTTATATGGCTTACTTAGAGATGTGAAGAAGGTAATAAGATGAGAGCGCGCGAAAGTTTTAGTGTTAAGATGCGTGAGCGTCAATATTTGCTATCAACTAGCTCTGACTTGTGGATCGAAGGGGGGGGGGGGGTGAGTTTGCTCAAATGACAGGAGGTTCGCTGGAAATTTAGGAGGGTTCGGGCCAACCCCTCCACCCCTATGGTTACGCACATGTATATATTTATATATATATATATATATACTAAGGCCGGAGCAGTGTAATAAACTTTCTGTTTCAACTGATGCCTCCCACCTGTAAATTTGCAACTGGAGTTGACGAGCCAAACGCATCTAGTTCCAAAGACGTTACGTCACGAGACCACGACAAACGTACCAAACCAGTAAGTCCACTATCCTGCCGTATATTTAAATTTGATTGAAGGATACATTAATTAATATATATAACAGTAGGCCTAATGGTAAAAAAAAACTTTCCCGCCTACAGTACCTAGGCAGTACTTAGCCAAACTATACAAACTACTTTCTATATGCGTTAGTATAAGATACGTACGATACGACTCTCTTTTACTGCTACATTTGCAATGGTGAATGATGGAATTACGTGTACTTACACACGTACCTAGGTTAAACAAATTTATCTAGGCCTAACTGTTGTTAATGTAATTCAAGGCTAGCTTGCGTTGAAGAAAAAGATGTTTAATATTTTGTGATATTTTTCAATAATTGTACATTGGCATTGATGGGATACGATAAGGACATAAATACCAGTGCGCTTAAATGCGAAGAACTACAACTGTACTAGCCAGCCTAGGCCGAGACTAACTTACTTAGTTTACAGTGCTTTCTTCCGACCCCCACCCCCCCCCCCATCTTAATTTTTTTCCTTAGCAATATATATATCTCACTTGCAAATTGGTAATTTTTCTAGTCTATCCTATTCCCAATCTATGTACGGTCCAGGCTAAGCCAAGTCCCTTTCTAGAAGTAGAACTAAGTGCAGGCTTCTAGTACAAAAGTTGGGCCTAGGCTATAGGCTATATAATTTACATTTGGAATAGGCCTATGTCTATAGGCTAGGCCTTATTAGTTACAGCACGAAATATGAGCATACCAATAGGTCTCCCGATTTGACATTTTTCGCAGGGCATAGGCGCACGAGGCAGGGGAGGGAGAGGTGGGTCATGCCCTAACTTGGTGAATATCTGCCGAAATTCGGCCAAAGATCTGCATAGCCCATAGCGCAATTTAGCCTTATATAAACCAAATGTTCATACCCCTTCTCCACCAAGACGGCCATCTGAAATTTTAAGAATGGGTCTAAATCTAACGTAGGGTGTAGCTATAGTGGCGTAACTAGAGGGGACAGGGGGCTAGCTCCACCTCTCAGAAGCTGCCCCTGCCCAATGAGATGTAAGATTTTTTTATTTTGATCGAAGCCACACACACAAACACGAATCTTTACCCTCTCTCAATACTCCCTCTCTCCCAGGTTAGGTCTAGTTACGAGGCCTCGAATTTTGTCATTTTAAGGGCAGGCCATTTTGGCCTTAAGTTCTGCCACTTGTGTTGTGGCCTTATGAGTTGAAGGTCAGAGGTCAAAGCACACCAAGGCCAAAAGGAAAACTTGAGCAAGGGCATCCAAGGCGATGACGTCCTTTAAATTCGACCTCAGCTAGTTACGTTACTTGGTGTATCCTAGCCTCACTTTTACAGTTTCAGTAACGTTAAGTCTTAACATCATCAACATAGTCTAGGGCTAGGCTACACTATTTTCGAACGCTAATCACTTGCCTGGTATTAACGACTCAAAATCAACCACCCCCTACCCGTCTGCTAAACGTCAGGCCAATATAGCCTAGTCCTCGATTAGGACGTTCATTCCGTTACACTAGATACTATGTGAATTTGGAGTTTTCGTAGTACACAGTCATGTTCAGTGGCTAATATAGCCCAGCTTATCCCCAACCTCCGACTCCGACCGTACTATTCCGCTAGCAGTTTAGGCGTACTAAATAGACAGAATTGTAGTGCTATAGCGCACCTGGCTGCGCCCATAAATTTGCTTCCCAGGACGAACGAGGCCAATCGAATCTTCAGGAATTGACAAATTTGTTTCAAAATTAGGGTTTAGGTTAGGGTAGCTCCCCTGGAATAATAGAGTATGTTTTTCATCATCCGGGTCAAAGTTAGGAAAAAAGATTCAAACTTAGTTTTTGAAAAAGCGTCACATGTATGAATTCCAATAATTTGATAAGTCATTGGCATCGTTGGTCCTGGGAAAAAAAAACGCGCGCGCCGTGAGTTGTCGCTCATCGCTGTCAATCAGTCGTGAATGACAGGTGACGTACAACTTTCGTCATAGAATTTGAATACATAGCGCCACCATTTCTAAAAAATATGTGAAAAAAGCTGCTCCACTTTTTAGCGTGAAAGAGATATAGACCTACACACTTCACCATCTTGAAAATGGTGACGTCACAAGAGATGTGTATGTAATGATTCTCTAGACTAGGGTCATTAGAGTACTTATTAGAAAGCAAATAGTTGTGGGGCCGTTTCGTACAGTGTTTTCATTTCCTGCGGAGGGCCATACTTTCCACGTGCGCGCTACAGCAAAAATTAGGTTTCAAGCGTAATACAAAACATTTCTTTTAAGATGTGGCGATTTTTAAGAAATGTTGACCCACCTAAAAAAGAAGTAGGGGTGAGGTAGGAACTTCGGGATGGTAAGGGAATGATGAAGAGGGTAAGCCGGCCGGGGAATTTAAGACAGTGCCCACTATATAATTGTTAAAAACGTGTGAGCCATTGCTGGTTAATTCTTGCATAATAAATAATACTATAAAGTAAAATAAATAGTGTCATAAAAATGTCAAAATTTCATTGACGTCCGTTATTATTGCTCATATTTGAAAGAAAAGGAAACCTTGGAAGGACAAGCAAAGTTGACTCCAGTAGTTGTCCCTTTTTTTTAATGACATATATGATACAGATGACACTCTGAATTTTATATTTCTTATGCTGCGTCATTTGGTATCTCTTTTAGGTCAACGAAGAGATGACCAACGAAAATACATCTGGGAACGCATACGATTCAACGATTTAGTCTTTCTACTAAAAAGAAAACGAGTCCGGTTAAATGAGGGCCATACAAGGGTAGACTCCTCTTGGGGAGAAATAGCAGTTAGCCTAAGGCTAAAAAACAAGGACTTAAACAGAAAGAAACTGTACATGATATATCAAACAAATAGAAGAAACGTTAAAGATGCTGTGTATAATGATAGCGAACCATCTTATGAGTTTGAAACGGGAACTGAAACTGAAGGAAACGGAAATAACGACAGCAGAAGTGGAAGCACCGCAGCAGCAGGTTCTCAATTCTCACCGGAAGAAAGGTTTTGTTTATGCAGGAGAGTTAATGATCCCAACTTACCTTACGTACAGTGCGACACTTGTCATGAGTGGTATTATTATCAGTGTGTGGGTTTCAAAGAAACTGTAAATTCATTGAAATTGCCGTTTGTTTGTCCAGTATGTAGGCCAAAAGCTCGTAAAAGAGATAAGGTGAAATAAGGTTAAATCAACGCAGTCAACGAAAAAAAGGTATCGGGAAAACAAAAGTCATGGAAATACGGATAGAACTGAAGGTATTGGAAGTGGTGGTGATGACGACGATGGTGACAGTGGTGATAATGCAGTTAGAGCCGATGCTGAAGCGACTAGCGACGATGTGAAAAAGGATCATGACGTGGATCATGTGGACGGTGACGACCCTCTTGATGATGATCATGATCATGATGATGACGACAACGATGCTTTTTTGGTGTTGAAAATGATTACACTAGTGGTAACGACGAGCACGACGATGCAGGTTGCAAAAATAACGATGTCGATAATGAAGGTAGTAACAGTGATAGTAGAGACGAGGGTGAAATTAAACGTCGTAGTACTTCTGGTGGTGATAACGACGATGATGACAGCGATGATAATGCAGTTACAGCCGATGCTGAAGCGATGATGTGAAAAAGGATCATGACGACGAGGTGGACGGTGACGACCCTCTTTGATGATGATGATGATGATAACGACGACGACGTTCTTGATGTTGACAATAATTACAACAGTGGTAACGACGAGCGTGACGATGTTGGTTGCAAAAACAACGATGCCGATAATGAACGTAGTAACAGTGATAGTAGAGACGGGGTGAAATTAAACGTCATAGTACTTCTGGTGGTGATAACGAAGGTCGTGTAGATGAATGGTGTCATGATAATAGTCCTGATGACAATGAGGTCAACGATTGCGGTGACAATGAAAATGTTTCTTTCCAAGATGATGTAGATAGTGATAACGACGACAAAAAGATTGATAATAGCGAATGTGACGACAAATCATGCGATGATGACAATTTATACGGTAATAGCCAAGGTAAAGGTGGTAGTAATGAAGAAAATGACTTTATAGATGGTATCATGGATGGCAAACACTGCACTTATGACGAGAGTGACTGTTATGAAGCCGGCAACGTCATTGGTGACGATGAGTGTGATTATCATAGTGATTACTATGTAGACAGCAGTAGTGACGTTATTGACTATAGTAACCACGAAAAGAATAACTTTAATGATGAAAGTGGTAATGTAAATAACCATTTTGAAGATGACAGTGACGGCAACGACGATGAAGGTGACAAAGAAGATGATGATGGTGTCGACGAAAGTCATGGTGAGTCATGGGCTAGTATTGATGGTAACAATGGGAACGCCAACAGTGAAGAAGAAAGAAAGGTCAGAAAAGAAAAGCGTTCTTGTGATATTCAGCTAAGAAGAGAAGAATGGGATTCCATTTCACCTTCTCATGAAGCCCATAAATTGTCATATGGTTGGACTGAGATGATTGAAAGTAAATTCACCGCCAAGAACAAAACCTGTGTCTTGATTTTCAAAAGACAACACGTAAAGAAAGAAGGCAGTCAAAAGATAAACTCTCCTTATTGGAGTGCCACTGCTCACTGCAAGTTTAAACAATGTTGCAGATACACTTTCAAGCTGAACGAAAAACCAAAGCCTAAGCAAAACGTCATGATCTCTGTACGAAGATATGGCAACATTACGTATTCCATAAGTGAAACACACAAACGGTACACCCGATATCCAAAGAAACGCAAAATCGCCAACAAGCTAGAGAAGGAAGGAACCGCAAATTTCTACTTTAAGAAAATGTTTCGTTCTCATCCAGCATCTGGAAGAGCAGGGAACATTAATGAAATGAAATCCTTGCAGGTGCTTCACAAAATCCTTTCTGACTCCAGACAAAATTTGAATTTGTCTCCAAATATTTTTTTTTGAAGAGGTAAAACTGGTCCAAGAAATTTATCAACAACTTCACAAAGACAAGCAAATACCAGGATTCATTCACTACTTTTCCTGCAATCCTTTCAAAGCAATTCTCTACACAGAGAAACAACTGAAGTCATACCTTGCATCTGAAGAGAAGACTTTGTACTTCGACGCCATTGGATCACTGGGTTCAGAAAATTCCCGAGAGTAAGAAACCCGTGTTTTATTACGCATTAGTAATGAAAAGCCCCTTCTGGGTAAAGGAGCTGTAGCAGAAATGCTTACCAAGGATCATCATACATCAGAAATATGTCATTTTCTCTCGAGAATTGTTGATAGCATGAACCATTTAACATCGTCGAAGATACGTATTACCCCTCGACGAGTTGAAATTGATAACTCCTGGGTGATGATCAATGCCGTGTTAAATGCCTTCAACAAAGAGGATGTTAAAACATATCTTCACAGGTGTTGGCTAATTACAGCAACTGGTTCTTCTGCTTCCAGAAGGAAAACATATCTCACATATGTTCGGCACATATCATTCATCAAATGTCGAGGCAACTTAAGCAGTTACAACTACCAAAGGATCTAACACAATTTGTGTTGTATGTTTTTGCACTTCTTATTGATTGCATGTCTTTGTCACATGCAAAAGAAGTGTTTGAAAACTTTTGCCGTGTCTTTGGGTCGCCAAAAGAGACCAAGAAAGTAAAGAAAGCAAAGGTCAAAGTTGCAACACCACATAAAGAGAGAAAACATTGCCAAAACGACTGAGGAAATTGTCCACACATCAGATGTACAAACTCCAACGGTAGAAGATACTACGTCAATAAGAGAGTCGTGACCCTTCTTTGAGTATTTTAACCAAATATGGCAAAGGCTTAGAAAAGCCGACTCTAAAGGAATTTCAAATCCTTTATACAAACCTACAGTGCTTGATGTCATCATGAAAGGAGTAATGGCAAGATATCCACTTTGGAGTGGAATTATGCTTGGTGACTTGTCTCGGCACAACCGCAAAGGAAAGCATCCAGAATCGTCTGAGTCCCGTGCAACAAACAACATGGTAGAAAACCATTTTGAGAAGATAAAAAAACACATGTTGCCAAGAAGAGGAAGGAGGTTACGGCCTGGCCAGTTCATTAGATTGGAGTACGCTTCAATCATTGGCCATATGAATGAGATTGAAATATTTAGGCCATGTTTCCGTACCGGTAGGTCCCGAGAAAAAGGTTTAAGTCTGACAGACAACAATAGGAGAAATGGATTCGGAAAAGAAAGCAAAGAAAATCAAAATACTTCAGCAAAAAGGTATTTCACCTCCAAATGTCGAACTGAAAGACCAAACGAGACCAATGAAAGATCGCAGTGCCAAAACATCGTTGCCTACTGGAAGTAAACGACGCTATCGGGACACCAGAAGGACCACAGAATCGGAAACGTGCGAAGGAGGGTGTAAGCAGCCAGACAAAGAACCTACAAACTTCCACTGAAGCAGTTTTACCAAGATGGGGTGGCAACGCCACATTTAAAGGAGTCCGAGTTTTCTTGCAAAATACGTGTCCCATTGATAACCTCTTGTACATATTGTATCGTGTGACTACTGAGCGTGCAGTTATTCAAGGCATAAATCATGTGGCTGAATAACTTCTGCGGCTTTACTATTACAACCAAAGACAGTCGCAAGGGACAGGTAACCTGGAACGCGTATGGATGCGAATATGACAGAGTGATTCAACATCTCCAGGATATCCAATCCTCTCGCTAGAGCTCGAAGTGCCAAAGTAAAGACTGCCCCCAAAGAGTGCGACAAAGAAGATGTATTGACATATCGTTAAGGTTAGGAAAATTCCTAATATTCATGAAGTAATTTGTTGTTGTTAAAATAAGTTAACACTTTCAATTTGTTAATGCACGTTGAAGACCCATTATATGCCCCCTCCTGATAAATATTTATTAAAACAAAAGCATCGATGATGCTGTAGCTGAATTAGGAAAGTTCTTTGCAGAAGCAACTGTTAAAAAATCTTGTGAAACAGGTATAGAACATGGCATGACTGTTCTCGTGCATTAAAAGACGCTTGATGTGTATATTTCGTTACCCTTTACAAACTGGTCAAACTCAGATAAGTCCCTGGGAGAAGTATTTTGACAAATTTCCACGATTCCACCCTTATCACCTCACATAACCTTTAACCTCTGCTTCCTCAATGACTTGGAACCTACTTTAACCAAAATCAGAATATATATATATATATATTCATATGTATATATTTCTTTCGACGCCTAAAATCTGTTGGGGGGGGGGGATTTATGTAGGGCAACCTGGCTTGGCCAAAAAGTGAGGTTTATATCCACCCCCCTGTTTCTCCGCCCATGAAACACTAATGCTCTTGATATTTTTCTGCTCAAATCATGTTAGAATAATATATTAACTTTGTAAAATTCTTTACAAATGTTTAATGGTTCTAAAATCATGTTATTTTTCATATCCGTTCCCCCTTTATAGCTATCCAACACCTAATGCTGTTGGGCAGACCATGATTCATCACTTTATGCAAGGGTTTCTGTCTCCGTGCCAACTACCTATACCTGGGTAAGAGAGGAAGGGACACATAGTACATGACAAATACCAAACACGGACATGAAGATCTTTGACATAGAATTCGATTTGGGAAATGCTTTTTGAATTTAAATATTATGTAATGCAGATTGACAGAAAAGTTTCGGAATCGGGAATTCCAAAAACAGTTTGGATTACATAAAATTATATCGTATTTCAGGTAGGGATCTCACGTTGCAAAAAAAAAACCCATTTCTTACTTGACAAAGGAGCTTCGCATGTCCAATGAAATAATATCTGCTGAAAGAACTGTTTGGCTTTGGTAAAAGGATTTCAGAATTGAAAAAATTCAGATTTAGGAAAATGATTTAGGAATAGAAACAGTATTTTTGACCAAAAAGGGTTTTCGATATAATAAAAATGGATTTTCGAATACGAAAACAAACAAACAATTTTTTCAATTATTTTAAACAAACAATGAAACGTTAACGTAAACGTTTTGGAATTTATAGCCAAAATCAAAAAAATTGGGTTTCAGTTATTTTCTATTACACTATTTATCAGATTATGACCAATCACTGACCATAACGGATGAAAAAAGTCAACTAGTTTTGGCTACACAAACCTGTTGTACTAGTAAGTACATTGTAAGATGACCAGTTTATCATCATTTTATGGTCTGTATAAGCTCAAGCCTGTAATGGCTATCCTCCACAGAGCATACCATTCTGTCAGAGAAGTGATTTTTGCGAGCGATGAAATCCTTTGTTTTTGCAGTCGTGTTTAAGGACCGGACTTCATGACAAATTATGCTGGCTTAACACCATTTCAAGAGTTGAACTGAGTTATTAAAATTATATAATGTCGCGCGAGTTTCAGTTGTGCAGGAAATGAACGGTATACGTTTATGGAAAATTCTGACTCAGTGATAATCATCTAAAGGGGTTCCACCGGACATAGCATGCATACCTCTCGTTGTGAAGGGGATAAGCTCAATTTCCCCCCCCCCCCCATTTTTCAAGTAAACTTAGGGGACCCGTACCCATGGTGTGCGATGGGTGCGTTCGCGCCGCCTCCGACCCCAACGGGTCGCGACGGCCCACTTATATAAATGCGCGCGAAGCGCGCGGATACTTCTTGGTCAACAGTTTCTGCGCGCTTCGCGCCGTCCCTATTATCTCCCCCAGCGTACTAGAATAGTCCATTTACTAAAGTGGCAAAGTTTCCCATATATTACGACATTATTAAATATTTGAAAATTCAAGAAATAATTTCACACCTAAGTGAAATATGTGACCGTGTTTATGTCCATTGGCAGGGATTAAACACAGTGCCTTGGGAAACTCAATGCTATGCCGTGACGCTACATTCGCGGAAATTCCTAATCAGTATGTATTGGTGATTTAGTGTAAAAAGGAGATTTATGAAAAGCCATAGAAATAAGTCTCGTACCAAGAAGCTGTACTGAAAGAGGGGGGAGGGGGGTATACCTTACTTAAATGTCATATTTTCCATAACGGTTTCTATAAGGGTGTAGTTCTAGTTAGGAAACAACGCCAGTTCGTTCATTTTCACGGGAGACCACCAATCATTGTCTTTTCTCCGACCATTGCATTCTCCACGGGATTACGCACAGCTGAATACCCAACACAGTTACGCATTGGCGATATGAGGTATATATTGGAATGTAGTGAAAGTATGATTATGGGTGTGGGAGGGGCGGTACTTACTTAGGCGAAGATATCCTACAGGTCAAAAGGTCAGTGGTTCGAAAAATATTCACTCCGTATCGTTCCTCTATTTGACTAGGGGTCACGATTTATTTTACATAGGCTAGTAGCAGACGATCCTCATTGGAAAGCACAGTGGTTATCTTAATGCCGGGGAAACAGGAAGAATGGAATGTAAATAACCATAATTATCGAGAAATTTAAAATAAATACTCGCTTTCTAACAACACAAATTTCACTCACAATTCTTGCTATTGGTACTTTCTTCAATTGGTACTTTCTCCTTTCTTGAACCACTTTTTTGGTGAAATGATAGTCATGGATGTTGTTCTAATACATGACAATAATTGTTTGGAATGTGCTTATAACTCGTTAGCAAAATATTAACGATATTTTTTTTACATGTAGGCCTAATCGTGATTGATTATAAAAACAATTCGCCTTTTATTTCTCTATAGGTACGAGCTCTTTGCAGTAACAATGAACACTGGAGACCATTTCACGTCAGCACTGAAAATTGAAAGTGGATGGGTCTGCTACGATGGTCTTGAAGAGCGTTTATCACATCCTCAGAAGGAGCTGGACAAATCGGCGGGAATACCCGAACATGTCGTTTATACGAGAATAGTATAGCTTTGGTAAAGACATGAAAACAGGGGGTGGCTCCAGTATTTCCCCGACAGGAGGGCTAAGGTACCCGACAACAAATTTGCGCAAACATTTTGGTGCGCTCCACGCGCGTTGTAATATTAAATGTATGTGTATATATTTATATACACACACATATTTTATATTACAACGCGTACTAGGCGCGCGAACATTTTGGTCTTTGTATTGTATATGAGAAAAGTTCGAAGCTCGTCGGGGAGGCTGACACCTGTCGGGGACTGATTTTAATACAGGATAGTTGACCAGGACATCAATGTCACATTTATCTTTATCCTAGAATGATCATAATGATAATAAGAAATACACAATAATATATTTTTGGGCTTCATTGCTCCCCGACGAAATCTTAATTTCCCCCGACTAGGGGCTAGACCTCCCCGACAGAGGGGGTTGTACCCCTCTGTCCTCCCCCTCTGGCGCCACCCCTACATGAAAATGCAAAATCGGAGAAAGAAGATATTCGCCATAAATGGAACGGATATCGATTGGGATGAAATAAGTTTGTTATAATATGTCTGTTTCCCTCCATGAACAGTTTTTCCAGTAGAAGCTAAATAAGTTCTTATAAAAGGTTACTAGTGATAAGGCGGATGAAAATTCGAAATATCATATACACAAGCGTGTAAGTAATATATGTTAGCATAATGTAACCAACAAGAGTTTGTCATTTTTTGGCCTACTTTTTAACCACCTAGGAACTCTAACAGACAAGGCGCAACGTATAGATAAAGCGACACTGACATTGTAAGTTTAGTTTTACGTCATTTCCAGTAGGCCAGACGGCTAGGAGGGGGAAATTTAGGTGAAATGACTTTGTTATAATTGAAATTTACCCTCAATGGTCAGTTTTCCCAGCACAAGATCAATAACTGTCTATATGAGGGTATTAAAGGTAGCGCGAGTGAAAGGTGTAAATATCAGGTATACACTCGACTCTGATATATACAAACGTCAGTTGACGTCATTTCCGGTAGTCCCGACGGCTAGTAGGGGGAAGAATTTAAGTGTACTTTGTAAGAAACTGACCTTTACCCTCAAAGGTCACTTTTCCCAGCACAAGATCAATAAGTGTCTATTTAAGGGTATTAAAGGTAAGGCGGGTGAAAAGTCTATATACCAAGAATGCAATCGACTCTGATATTACACACGTTACTTTTACGTTATTTACGTATAATGGGTAAAGCATAGGGTACACTGCCTCTGATCAGTGTGTGAAATATAAATAAACAGGCATTGGTAGGCCTATGTAGGTAGCTAGGCCTATTGTAAACAGCTGAAGAAGGTTGCAGCCCAATAGGTTGTAGGTTCTGTACACTAGCAATTAACAGCAAATAGCTCACACAATTGAAAACCCAAATGGGTCACAAAAACGTTCGTGTCTGTTGTGATTCCAGCTAGTGATATGGGCGGGGATCGTACCAGCAAGATGGTGCCGTCTATATTGTGCATAACAAGGACCACCATTTTCATTCATATCTTGCAACAATAGGTAAGGTACCCACTACAGCATATAACTCAGTCTAAGTCTTATTGATTTTATGTTTCAATTTAAACACTAGGCTTGACCATTATTATGTTTCATGACTGGTAGGCCCTGGCAGGTCGATGAATAAAACTCTAAATTTGAATAAAATCCACAAGGTTAATTTGTTTATGTATAAAACATGTTTGTTTATATTTCTATACTATACTGATCGGAACAGTACATACTCTTTACATACATACTGTACGGTCCTTAATTAGCTCAAGAAAAAACTCGGAGGCATTAATGGAGATCTGTTGTTCTTTAATGCGTGATCAACTTGACAGCGATTAACTGAAGAGAGTAAAAAATGAAAAAAAATTCAATCAAAAGACTTAGAAAACAAATCGCTACTGAAACTCTCAATGCCTTATGCACTACCCCTTTAACTGTAGAGAACTTCCAAACTCCCAAGCAACTGCATAGACCTGACATAACATAAACCATGTAACAACATCCCTGAATAAAATGCATTGTGAAATAGATCACCTTTGACATATTAAACGATAGCCAAGTCAAAACTATAAACTTGATAAGCCTCCTCCAACTCCCCCACTGAATACAACAGTACTGAAAGCACATTCACCAAGGCTTGCCCCGGGAAGCTAAACTAAACGAGAATCCTATATAAAACAAACCCAAGCCCAAACAATGTACGGATACCCCTGCAACAAAAGATTGCGAAATATCATCTCACCGAAACAATTTCCCCACCTCCACGTAAGAACCGAACGACAAGGCTACCTTAGCCTCTGACTGTAGTTCACGACCGTAAACTGGAAAAACAAAATACAATTATGAGTAAAAACACTGCAACATACACAATGTCAATCTCTAATGAAACCTTCACAACATCTAATAAAAACATAAAACTGCACTGCAACCAAGTAAAGGAACAATGCTAAGAAAGCCCTAACGTTACACTTGGACTACAACAAAGACATAAGCATTTACCATATACAGTATAGGAAAACACTGCCGTTACTATCTACCGAAGAAAGAGCAAAGTCACATGTACCAAAACGAAACCTAG
Source organism: Apostichopus californicus (assembly GCA_020650975.1). Classification (NCBI taxonomy): domain Eukaryota; kingdom Metazoa; phylum Echinodermata; class Holothuroidea; order Aspidochirotida; family Stichopodidae; genus Apostichopus; species Apostichopus californicus. Next base: position 35,924 of record JAIPMN010005458.1, read on the forward strand.
CAACTTCACAGGAAACCCATATCCTAAGAAAGCTGTCTATAGACAATGAAATAAACAAAGGAAAATATTTACCCACCTAAAAACTTCTAAATTACGAACACAAGCTGCAGAAAAACCATCTCAAAACCAGCAACAGCCCAACAAGATGGCCGAAGCAAATATCAACTTTTACTCTTCAAAACGAGGGCGCTATAAATCAACTCGAGAAGCAAAGACTAAAACTGGAAATCAAACTTGGTCACAACACATACTGTATACTGACATGGAAAGCCCAGTATTAAATGACACCATTTTCGTTCAGTATTTTTAAAAAATGAAGAAGGATCGCCTTTTTGAGCGAGTGAGACTTTGTTACACTTGACTTATTTTTTGGTGTGATCTGTTTATTTTGGACATCATTTCACTGTTTTGTGTTATACAAATTTCTGTTAAAAATAATGAAAGATAGTCAGGGCTCACAAATTATGATGATTTGGTATACGGGTCATTCCGTGTAAAATCACGGATGGCTGTTGCCTGTACCCTCTCCAAAAATTCCAAAATTTTGGCTATGATTGGAACACCATAATATAAGCATATTCTGAAAATTTCAGTTGCATTGCTTCACAATTGCCCGATTTATCAGACTTTGAAATTCCGCAATTGCTGAGAAGGATTATATAAGTGGGTACAGTAATCAATACAGTATTAGTGTTACTGTAAAGGTATTCACTTTAACTAACAAATTGTTAGGCATTAATAAAGCACGAAATACACAGGTCAGTCAGTTTAAATCTTACAATTGTTCTTAACCCATTGATAAATTGAAGGTGGAAAACAGGAAGGAGCAGCAACACAAAAGCCCCAAGATTTATCTTTCGAAAGAAACTGTTGGACTTGCATACAACTCAAAATACAAAGCTATTGTAGTATGGTCTCAATCTGTCTCTATGATGGATGCACTTTTACACTTTAGAGGATACTTAACTACTATGAATAAATTGATGTGCTAATACTTTTCTGTAATGATGTGAAATGGCTGGGCCTAGTATCATGTTTGGTGGGGATCCATTTGGATTAGGACAATGAGTGCCAAAAGACTATGTTTACACTTAACACTAATACACACTGTACATTGAAAACCCAATACAATGTATGTACTGTACACACTGTAAATGTATGTACTGGTTGACATTCATTTTATAAGTAGTCTTTTAATTAAATGAAATAAACCTGAAGCAGACAAGTACATTGCAAATATTACTTGTTTATATGAATTTAAAAAATGTACAGTATTGAATTGAATGACCTTGAAGTTCAATACCCAGGCTCAAAACACGTGGAACATCAATCGGGCAAAAACGTGTTTTTCGTAAATATCCCAAACTTTGAGGACTTTTCATTTGAAAATAAGGCACAACACCCTCCTGAATTTGTTGGTACAAACAGGGTGGTACTATATCTCTTCCAGGAAAAATTATCCGATTTTTTTCAATATGACGCGTTTTGAGTTATTCGCTGTCGTACATCGGAGCAACTTAACAACTTCATAAATTAATATTGAGAAAAGTTGGAAACCTGAATTTTTTTTACGTGTAAGAACTTTATAGTAATAATTAAGGTAAAAAACTCTGACAGCTCTAACAAAGTTACTTTGGTAAAACATTGGCATGAAAACCCCTTCCTCATGCTGAATCGCAGCATGAAATAGCAACTTTAGAGTTGCACAACTTGCAAATATATTTAAAGCATTGTAATCATTATTTTGTATTGTTTGTACCAGACATAATAACCTCTGAAAGATTCAAGTACCCGGTAGCAATGGTTTTGGAGCAATTCATCACTAGTTCTTATATAGCTGTTGTATGGGATAGACTCTATATGCATCTGTAATAGAAAGGTAGTAGAATGTTTAATTGCTGAGAAATGAGACCTCAAACGTCAAGAAAATGCCTCGGTGGCGACAAATTGCGGAATTTCAAAGTGTGATAAATCGGCCAATTGTGAAGCAATGCAAGTGAAATTTTATGAATATGTTTATTTCATGGTGTTCCAATCATACAATAAAATTGGGAATTTTTCAAAGATGTCGAACTACAACATCCTCCAAAATTTTGTGATTTCATATGGAATGACCCATACATAACATAAACTTTTAGTTCAATTGATTGTTAAATCAGTCAAAAGCATTACATTGTTTCTCCTGTTTAGGCTAGACATTTATAAAGACAGTGCTGCAGGCCTTGTCTGGATCCAGTGTGTTGTCACCACAGACTTCAAGATTGCCAGATCATCACCACGGATGTTGGCCTTGATGTTATTGAGTCTTGCATGGACTGCGCCTTGCTCACCAAGAAAACCTAGCCCAACTTTCCATTCCCACAAGAATGGGATCACATGGTCTTCAAGTATGTGCATCTTTGGTGGCACAGATTCTTCAGGGAAATGCTTCCGGAAATAGGCCAGATATGCCGTTATGGTCATCCCTATAACATGAAAATAGAGGAGGTGACTATAAATATCATTTGAAAATATTGCATGGTACTGTATATACAAATAAGGTCTTTCTCAATCTAAATCAGGGGTGTGCAACCTAGATGCCAAGATGGGCACATTGGTCACTTTAACGGGGTAAGGGTGAGACGCCACCATCATATACACCTCTTTGTTCCACTGCGGCCACCCAGATGTTCACAACAACATGAATTGGCCCGGTTTTCGAAAAGGTTGCACACCCCTGATCTAAAGTAATTTGAAATTGTGTGTTTTTTTAGTATAGAAACCTACAAAAAACACATGCTGGAAAATAGCATTATTCAAGTTAACAGTTGATAACATCTATTGTTACTTAAAATTTGGTCTTACCTAGTGGCTCTATGTCTGTATCAGTCATACATTGTGAAACATTGTATTGTTTGTGACATAAACCAAACAGCCGAAACAGAGTCGTGTAGGTTGATGTCGTGTAGGTGTATGGGCGTCTTCGACAAGACTTGTACAAAGACGTCTCGTCTCTTCGTTTACATCTTTCATTAGTAGGTCAATGTTCCCTTTCTGAAAAATGGTTCACAATAATATTTCATAGAATATATGGAATTCTTCAATTATATATAGCTCACGGCACAGGTTATGCTCATTAAAAATTAAAGTTCATGAAGTGATTTTAAAGAAAATCTTTAGCTTGCACACCTTGCAGCATCGATGAACATGATTTCCTACGAAACTCTTCCCATGGTAGGCCTGTCTTGTGACTCGTCCAATTGACGAACAAATGGGCCTTTGTAAAGTTTGCCCCTTTCCTGATGGCAGCTGCTTCTTTGTGCTAAGGATGAAAAAGAAAAAAATTATTTTTCATTGCCTAGGTTGGGTCGATTTTAAAAATTAAAGACATGTGACTGAAATGCCCATCAAAGTCCAAGCGTAATAACCAGTTGCGTAGCCACGGGAGGGGGTCAACCCCCACCCCATGACCAAAGTGAGCCCAAAAAATGAATTGCTTCGGTTATTAACAAAATTTGTGAATGTTGAGTAGAAATTTTAACTGTTTTTTCACGGTACATTGCCCAATTTTGCGTCTACAGGCCGGTGAATTGTATTTTTCCGACAACATTTTTCGCACCCATACCACCCCCATGACAAATCTCTCGTTACGCGCCTGGTCATGACACATCTGACAAGTGTTTTAAAACAGAAATGGGGAACATCCCCCTGGGACCGACTATGACCCTGAACAATGCTGACACTAATTTCACCTATAACTTACTACTTTGTCTCTCTCCTTTAAATGTTGTTTCACAGTGTTGTGGTAGACTGCTGCTTCGGTCTCGTCTTGAACACTAGCCAGGTGCTCAATTAAGACTGTCTGCCTCCTCATCCAGTTGCCTGGCCTTATTGAAGGCCTTGACTGTGTCCACAAAGCCATCGATGTTTTCTGTGTTGCTGTCGATGGTCTTTGCAATCTTGACATCCAGAAGGTGACACTGCTTCTCGAAGGAAACAAATTGTTTCAGGTATAATCCTAAACTTTAGTGCAGTTCTGGTGGGCAGACCTGTACAAATGAAATACATAACAATTTTGTGAGAGAGTGAGCAATAAACTACACACAATGATAACTTGTACAATTACTGAAAATAACTTTACCTGCGCTAATGGAATGTCAAAGAGCAGTATCAATGACATTATTGAAGGCCTTGGCTTCAGAAAGTCTGCCACCATTTTGCTGTAAGTTCTCCAGGTAAGCCTTCATGCTCTCCAGTATTCTGGCCTCGGAATAACCTCTCACGGTGAGTGGGATTTTCATATTTTCTTTGGCGATGTTGCACCAGAGACAACAGTGCCGTCCTATGGAAATAAATGAAATGATAAATTTGTAATGTAAAGTCTTCTAACTGTACATTATATTTATGCAGTGTTCTCTATAGATTGAAAAAGTAGGGGGCGGCCAGGTAACGAATGAAGCAAAATTGGGCCAGACTTCATACCTTTCTGTTGTATACCTTTCAGTTATATTTGTTATGTTGAAACCAATATAACAAGAAATTGTTAAAAAATTATTGGGGGGGGGGGGCAGCCACTACCTGGGGATAAAATTTTCATTCGGGGGCAACAATTTTAACTTAGGGGGGAGGGGAACCCTGTTACAAAATACACTTTTGTGAATATGGTTATTCTTTTTTCCTAATTTTGTGTATATTTTCTGTTTATTTTAGAATGATACCTTTTTCCTAAATTACAAGTAGTGTGGAAAATCTGTTTATTGGTATATAATATGAAAATCAGCATTGAAATCGACTTACCCTTTGCTCCCGTTATACCGTCGACTTTGCAGAGATATTCATAGTCCCTAAATACGAATATTCAAAGCTTATTATTGCTGAAGAAAAGAAGATTACAATACGTGTCAAAATATGAATGAAGAACAATCGATACATTACAAAACTGCATCTTTTGAACAGTGAACAACTATTCAACTATTATGACATAGAATTACATATCATTAGACTGTGTTGTTAGCAGCCATAAAATGTTACTCACTTCCATTATTTACAGGACAACTCCGAAAGCTGCTGACAGTGCTCTTGAGGGCCGACTTTAAGATGATGCAGTGAGTCATGTGCAGGGAACAGTAGTTACAACAGTGTTGTGCGGGGAGTGGATGTTGTACATTGCCAATCTGAATTTTTTTTGGCAAGTTGCCACCGCCTTTGTCACCTCCGATCTTTAGCCAAGCCTCATCATGCGGAATAGCAGCATTCCACTCCAATCGGTTAAGGCTGCAAAATATAAACAGCAAGATTTTGTTATTAAAGTGGTCCATTCAATTCTTTTACAAACGACATTTTAGCTAAAAGCTACTAATTCTGTAGCTTTCAAGTCCTTTCAGCTGTTGGAAGACTTTTGCTTGAAGTGACTTGACAGTAACCCATGGAGTTTTCTTGATTATGGTACCACCATCTTCGTCTTTGTGTAATAATGGCAACCAGCAAGCACTGATGTTAACATTGATTATATCCGCCTGTTGTGCACGGAGTGAAGACTCACACTCGACATAGATCCGAAACTGCCTAACCACCTATAACAAAGAAATATACTTGTAGTTTATCTGTGAAATTCTTCACCTCTGGAGAATGTAAATGATAGCAGCTATTATATGGTTTACCTTTTAAGTTCCCTTGCTTTCTTCCATGAAGTACAGACATATGCTTTAACAGTGAGGAACTGGCCCTTTGGTATTGTTACTCTTGTCAGGTTCATTCCATCAAGGCTGTCTTCAAGTTGCTTGACTTCATGTCTGAACTGGACATCGGTACAATCCTTGCTCAAAAGTTCCCTCGTCCTTGCCAAGATCTGAGACCGTTTTTTCACTGTGGGGGGAAGCACCTCGCTGCTAATTTTGTTTGGTTTGGGAAGATGCATAACTTGTATTTGCTACAGTTAGGAAAAAGAAAATTAGCTTTGAATACAACCTATTTGCTCAATTTGTCATTCACTTTTTATTAATAATTTTTTCATTCATTGAAAGTTATCTGACTTTTACGTAACCCGCCATGCGGGATACAAAACGTCACGGCCAAACGGCACTACCGAACTATCCCATTACAAACGAAACTCAGGTCAAGCGAGCCAAAAAACTACATACGCCCACCGACCTGCAGAGACAAAACGCCCAACCACCCACTGAATCATTCCAAAAACTACAAAAGGACGACCAGCACGCAGCGAAACAAAACACCCCTCCCCAGCGCACCACCGTCCAAAAAAGGCAGCCCCAGATAAACGGCGAAAATCGCCTTCAACCTGAAGGCGAATGTCAGACTTCACCGCCTCCAGGACTGCCTGCCAAGTGGCAAATTTCACCGTAAAAACAACATCACATCTATTCCTCCAAACAAGTTTTTTTCACAACAGAACAAACACAAATAATACGCTGCAACACAGCAACAGAACAAACTGGAGGATCTAATTCATATAAAAGAAAGCCCTGTCCTACCGACCAGGAACGGTCTCCCGTTAAACGGTCGGTGCAGGTCTGATACCACTCCCACAAGCTTAAAACAAAGTAACAATGCCAAAAAACATGGGCAGTACTCTCTAAGCTGTCACAGCCGGTCCTCGGGCACAGTCCATCACCCAATCGCCAGTGATACCTTTTCAGATTGGTCACCAAGGCACCGTGTGCAATTCTCCATGCAAGATCACGGAGCCTGCAACCATTCAGCCTTGAATGCACCGAACGCCATACTTCGGCAGGATGACGTCCCTGTACAAAAATTGCATTGAAGGCCCTATCCCGCAAGGAACTGTGAACGAGGGCCGGCTGTGACAGGTCAACAGGGGGCAACTCAATCAGAGCGGAGCAAATGACACGCACCACCCTGCTTGGAGTACTACTATGAGGTTCTCTGTTGCTAAACAGCGCCGGGACCCATCGACGCAGGTGCAACCCGTCCCAAAAACGTACAACATATAAACAAGGCAACCCTGGGTCAGTTACCGCTACAAACAAATGCTTAACTAACAAAAAGGTCAATTTACTTCCCAGATGAACCATCGGTGGAGGAATCGAGTGTCAGGGGGACACTGCCCCCCACTTTTGGCACTGCGAAAGCACTGTGTATATATGGTATGAATATATATTCGCGGGTCAATTTACCCTCAACTGGTTTATCCCCCCCCCCCCGGCTTCCAAAATTGTTCTGCTGCCCATAAATACATAAAAATTGTTTAACCTGTCCACGAGTTTGAAACGATGCTGTGACACCATCGGCTGACTGGGCCAACTTTGATTTGATGATACGGGATCCTATAGCTCCATCACTGGGGGCAAAGGCTCTTCTAAAGAATGTGTCCGAAATCTTGGATGCTTCATCAGCTATGCATAAGTGATTTGCCATATCCCGTATGGGCATGATTGTGTTGCATTGCATACATTTTACAGGCAGCAAAGATTTCACAAGGCATTGTAAGTAGTCTGTTGGTGATGTTACCTTCCTTATCGCAAACTTTTTGTCACACAGCTTGTAGATACAGGTGATTTTCTGTTCGCTTTCACTTTTCAAACAGTTCAAGCAAAACAAATTACCACAAGGTAACTCAAGTGCTTCTTCAGTAATAGCACTACAAATTCGCACTTTAAGTTCATCCGGTATTTCAAGTTGAAAATGTGTCTTAAGTGGTGGCACTTTGGGTCCAGGGTGTAGGGAAGAGATGGAGACGGTAGTATTGCGATCCGCAGGATTGTAAACTTTCTCTTCTTTGAGTGGCCTCCTTTAACCTGCAATTCCCACTTCTGACAAACGTCGCAACTACCATTGCGAGGGTGACTCTTCCATTGACTAGCGTCCCATTTCTTTGTCATGATACAAGTTACGGTGGCACTTGTGGCAGATATAGCTGGGATGTTCATCTTTCTCATCATTTTCCACACTGACTCCAAATATTTGATTTATTTTATTCGGTATGCAGCACAACATTTGGGCTGATAACCTTTACCATGCTTTGCTCTATTTTTAACCCTTTCACCACATATTCTGCACATTCTCTCCAAATATGTGATATGTTCCTCCAAAGTTGACATTTGTTCTGTATATATAAATTGTAAGTCAATCAAAATGTTACTCTATATATTCCCTCTCTTAGATGCCATATTATCACAATATTTGTCATTTTCCTTGGTGCTACTTTACCCGAAATACCATAAATGGGGGGGGGGGGGCTGTGTCATGTTTTTTTTTTGGCCGATGAAAACAAGGCCAGGCAGAAAGTTCTATGCCAGGTTACCGCGTAAGTAGCCAGATGTCCATCATAGCCTAATTGGATGCCTATTGAGAGTATAAATATCATATAAGTTTCCTCAATTTATCATTAACACTGGTTTTAACTAGAAACAAACTCTTATCTCTAATCCTAAGCTGTTTTAAAGCAACTTTATAATAAATAAAGTGTGCATCTTAATATCTTCACACAAATGAATATGTAAGCTACTGCGGGTGTGTGTGACACCTACCCCCTTGGTTAACATAATTAACCCATTTAACTCAACTACCGGTACTTAGGCCTACCAGTACCTCCCTATATACCAATTACATACCTCCCTAGACCTACCAGCGCACTCACCTCCTAAAACCTATCCTTTCCCCCACCCTCATCTTAATTGTGCCCCAGCTTATGCTTACAAATTTTAATCCCTAACCCCCTCACCCCTTAATCTTACCCCCTTACCAATCCCCAGCTTGCTGACCCTTCCCCTTTCCATCACTCTTCTTATTACCCCTCACAATCCCCGTCCTTACAATCCCACTCCATACCAACCCTCCTGGATATATAACACCTTCCCCGACCCCTCATAATGCCAGTTCCACAACTACATTACGCCCCCCGCTGCCCCCAACCAGAGATTTGACCCCCAAGTTACCCATTATGTACTGGTATCAGTATGACTATTCTTTATGAATCTTGGGTTCTCTTTCAATTTGGCCTATAATTTGATTATAAATCCTACAAGCCTTTGTTTACATACTATAATATGCATGGAAAAATATACTGTGTAACGCCCTTCACCACAAATTATCGACCAATGGAGTAGTTATAAAAATACCACCGAGTTCTTACAAATAAATTGTTCTTCTGGAATATAACAAACTTTGACACCAACTAAGTGTATTTTGATTGAAATTAAAGTAAAGGGGGGGGGGGGGAGTTAATTACCTCTTTTGTATAGTTGTATTCTTGCGGTATATGGTGTTGAATGGCCAAAATTAATTTAGTTTACGAGTCTTCAAACTTTAATAATGTTCACTGTTGCAACTAAATGTTCAGTTAAAATGTGAACCTATATTATTAAGAAGACTCGTCATAATTTTGGTTTTCACCAGTATCGAATTAGCCGCCGAATTACGCGAAGCTGCAGACTTTTTCTTCCGCAGTGTTACGAACGCGTTGCCATGGTATACGAATATTCATTATTGATCATGCGCACAACGGCGTAGACAAATAAATGTGTATAGCGTATGCGGTGGGCGAACATACGTGATGTCTACGTGAATTGCAAAGGTCTGTGGTAATGTTATTTCTATTAGCATATGCCCTACTTAATATAGGATAGGCTGGCTATAAAAGGGGCGGGGCGAATTTGAAACCGTCGTCATGGGGGAGGTTTCTAAGGGGTATCCCCTCCCGCCTCCCCTTTAAAAATTCAGGTTTATATATGGTTGATTTTTGCAAAATGCTGCTATCATTTCCCCGAATTTGCGCAGATTTTTTCCCATGTCTAAGGTCTTCAGAATTTTAGGGCAGACACCCCCAAGTCGTACGCCTATTTCCGTCGGTACGTTTGTTGATAAATTTCTGGCCCTGGCCCTCCCTTGACGAATTTACTCGTTGCTGTTTACGCAACTAATTATAACTTTATGAGTTATCCGCTTGAACTACAAAAAACAAATACAGGGGCGGATCCGGATTTTTTTGGCAGCAGGAGGTTAAGGGTTATTTGTGATCGCCGTCTTTGGGGAGTGATCTAAGAGGAGGGGTGTACCGCGCAACTTGTAGAATAATTAAGGGTCCTTGGATATAATCTAAGTGTGACGTACCGGGACGGGTAGCATTGACTTTGTATATGCAGAACTCACTTGAAGCTAGTGAACTTGGTCGACCCACCCAATAACAAAAATAGTACACAAAGCACAGAATCGAAGCTGGCGAACAGTGTCATTCTATTAGGCATTTTAGTGTCTTCAAAATCATATCAAGTTTTGTACGGTGGAGTCTAAGAATCGCATGATACAATTTTGTAAAGTTGGCAAGTAAAACGTGGTAAAAAAGGGTAATTTTCCGTAAATTTTAAGTGAAACTTGCAAATACTTCGGTTATACACAGGAATATACGAATAGTCGTAGTTGGAAAATTTGGAAATTCCGCACGATTTTTCGACTTCCGTCAATTTTACCAAGATTGAGGGGGGGGGGGGCACCCTACATCCCCCTCTATCAACGTCGTCTCTAGGCTTATGATTTAAAAAATATGAAAGTATGAATGAAATTATTTCAAACATTGACTACTCATTATTATTAATGACATCATCACCAAAAGAAAAATATATGGTAAGCTGTAATTTGGTGTTTCGAAAATGTATTTCTTAAAGGAATTGTCTGGTGAAAGATTTTGATACATTGTCCTTGTAGTTATTATTTTTCTCTTTCTAACCATGTTAAAATTTTATCCATTCGACGTTTTCTTCTTGTAGAAATCTGGTTTTCAAATTCACCAGTTTCTCCCCAAAAGTACCGTTTGTTCGAACGCATGAATATGGTGATTGACGTAGTGCTTGCAAATAGGCAAGCCAGGCGACTTGAAGATAGCACTCCCATTTCCGCAACAAATACACTGTCACGTTTGTACACGCACAGGTGACCGCCTATTACATATAACCATGGAGGTAAAAACAGACCAAGATATACCGTACCTATCGCGAACGTTACAGCCTACCATGCCCAGTTGGTAGACGTATAGCGTTGCAAATAATATACTCTGACACTCAAACCACAGTTCATAAAGTGTTCTTCGAAATCGCTGAAATAAAATTCACGGATCAAATTAACAGTAAAAGGAAACTTGAAAAGTATTCGTAACACCGAAAGATGAAACTTAGCGGAATCGATGTCAGAGCAGAATGTAGCAGCGAGAAGCTTAGGCTTCGCAGAACTGTCCGATTGTAAACGTTAGAGTAACCTACACGCGAACATTGTTCTTTGGAGCTGGATAGCGCGATGTATAAACAACGAAGAGTCTGTTGTTAAAACTTACCTTGTGTTACACAAAGACCACGAAACCACCGATCTACTACATATATGGCGGCTTAAGGAGTTTTTTAAATCATATCTAATTTATAAGAAATTTCAGCGAAAATTTAGGAAGAAATTTATCGAAATCTATGTCAGAGCAGAATGTAGCACGGAGAAGCTTAGGTTTCGCAGAACTGTCCGATTGTAAACGTTAGAGTTGCCTATATGCGAACATTCTTCGCGTTGGAGCTGGATAGCGCGATGTATAAACAACGAAGAGTCTGCTGTTAAAACTTACCTTCTGTTACACAAAGACCACGAAACCACCGATCTACTACATATATGGAGTAGGGCTTAAGGATTTTTTGAAAACATATCTAATTTCTAAGAAATTTCACCGAAAATTAATGAAGAGATTTATCTGTATACAAACGCGGTTTTTTGTTCTGATTACCGTATAGGTACTGTACGGAGGGTGGGTTATGTCGCAATCTGCATTAGCATAGCTGACGTCACGTTCTGTACTGTTCAAATCCTATTTGAAATGTCTATCCTTAACGATTAAAAAACCGTTTCTCTGTCAAACGCAACATTAGCGTTCTCATACTTTGACAACATGTTTGGAAAATTCTTTATCATTTTTTAAGGTTACTTTTTTGGGCCACCAGACATTCCTTTTAATGACTTGCATATCACACAAGGAACCCGAGTAGTCGTTGACTACTTGAAAGTTAGCAAAAGAGAATTTGTATATGGTGACAAATGATGTATAACTCCAACTGCCCAGGATGACACATGTTGATGATGAGGTTATATTTTAGAATAAACTAAGTGCCTTGAAGTGTAGCATACAGTTGTTTGTTATAATGATGTCTGCAGCAAAGCTTCAGCTTTTTACTTCAAAGTTATGGTGGGGGAGGGCATATTCGTCCCAAGTGACTGAGTCGAATAATGTCACAGGGATAATTACTACTGTGCATTAACAGTAATGAATGGGATGAATAACATTAAAACAAAGACTTCAAGAACTACATAGGTAATGTCATAGGATATTCACAGCCCTTATCCACTGAACAGTTATTAAATAATCCATTGTCACTCATTATATAGGAGATATTAGTACAACCTCCATCTGGACGGTTGGTTAAAAATGTATGCTTTGCTTAACTTTTCTACCATTAATCTCATTTGGCATTTCTGCACATTTTTATGGAATATTGTCCTAACAACCTCCACTAGCTAGTTTATACAATCTTTTTAGTTGACAAACTAAATGATAGCATTGGCTACAAAAAGAAAAATTACAATTTCCTTGTGATTATTGTTCACTAAGTTCCTCTTTTATTTATCATACATATATATATCAATAGGTGTTTAGAGCATCAATGTTCAACTGGTCTGCGATGCGAAGTACAAAATTCTCAATGTGGTAGCAAGGTGGCCCGGGAGCACACATGACAGTCGCATTTTAAACGAGATTCGCTTAGGCCAAGCATTGAGAGATGGACAACTACAGGGCATTCTCCTAGGAGATTCGGGCTATGCTCGCTCTTAGACCCTGGCTGATGACACCAATTCTCATGCCTCGTACTGCCGCAGAGCATGGCTTATAACAGGTAATTTTATATTTGTTGAAATGAAAATTAAATTTTCAGACGTAAATTGTAAGACATCATCTTCATACGATACTTTCAATGTGAAGATATACATTTAGTGATGTTGCATATGCTTTGTTTTTTATCTCTCCTGTATAGGGTCACAGAGGCACCAGGGTCTTGATTGAACATATCAATGGCCAGTTAAAGAACAAATTTATCTGCTGCCGCTGCTGATGATGTACTTTGTACCGCAGTCCGGAACGACATTGTTCGCAACTTCTTTACATGAGTTTCACAGTCCTGTACTTTTAGTTATTGACTAGTTTGTCAACTTCATCAACAGACCCATTTACAGAAAGCAGGCAAATCAAGTTTCGAAACTTAAGAAAAGGCAGCTTAACCTTTCAACCCTACTGCTCAGACATAAGTCTTGAGCAGTGCTTGCACTCCCAAAGATTCTAAAGCTGACAGCATTTTGTTTTGAACTTCTAATGCCTGGCGCTGCAGGTCAACCTTTGTTTTTTCAAGTTTCAAAAGCTCCTCTTGAAACTTGAGTTGCCTGATTTCTGTAGCCCTCTGTAGAGATGAGTGCTGGGTTACCAATGTCTCTACTTGAGACTGCAACAGGTTTACTTGTTGTAGAGCAATAAGTGATCAGTTTCTGATGATGTTGTTGAAGCTGAGGTTGAGGCAAAGGTGGTGTAATGGCTCAGGAGGATGGTGATTAAGTTGCTGAATCTTGTAATGAATCCTATGTAAAAATAAAATTAATTCATATCCTTTTTTTTTTTATAGTATAAATAAAATATCCAGCCAAAAAAATTGGCTTGGGTCCAACTTCATATCTGGTTCTGGATTTATTTCAGTTTCAATATGTGTAAGTCCTCAAAAAGAGAAGAATACCACCCCAAATTTATGATGTCAGTTCATTACATTCTCACAGATGCATCTGATTTTCTTGAAACATACACATGATTGTTTGAACTTGTAATGCCTGGCGCTGCAGGTCAAGGTTTTGAGTGTTTGACCCCCCAAAAAAACCAATAGCGTCCATCTACTCAATAATGCAACCCACACACAGAGTATGAGATCAGTCAAAGTTCGCACTGCTGATTGATGGCAGTTACCACATTTTCATGATTTGACCCTGGCTCACCTCAATGGACAGTAACTATTCCTTTAAGTATGCACTCAGCAACTACTTAAGTCCATCATTTGAACTGTTCATTTTAAGGTTTTTAGTATTGATCTCTGTTGGCCATATCACCTCTTACATAATTTAGGGATCACCTACTCACTAAAACACATATACCCCATAACCATGCAAGTGTCAGCTAAATGTAAGTTGGTATTGACGCCATGGGAGTTAATAGGGGTATACACACACATACACATGCTAGCAAGACTTGCATGGATCCCTTTTTGGCTGGCAAGGAATCTATCGGTTAAATTATGTAAACAGATATTATGTTTACCTGTGACATTTCATCACAAGCATGACCCAATTGGTCAAGTTCCGTCTTTCTCCCCCCTAATCCCGACCAATGCCTCCCGTGCAACAACCTCCATGGCAAGTTCCATAGAGGCAAATGAAGCTGGTTTTGGACCGCCTCCTGTAAAGAGAAAAGATAGCAAATAAAAGCATCTTCAACAAATCAGTAACAAAGATAATGTTAATTCAAGGTAAACGAACCCTGAATATTCAGTGAAAGAATACATATTGTTGCTGAAAAAGGACCATATGAATGACATGCTACACAAAAATCATAAAAAAATAGTATTTTTTTCTCGACATATCCTGATGTGAAACTCAAACCAGGGAGCAGCCATTATTATAGCATTATGATGTCAACAGCTCCTTGAAAACAAATTATTTCTGTTTCTCTTTATAATTTGTTGTATTACTTAAATGTAATACTTAGTTAAAAATTACCTGTCACGCCCATCTCAGTCTTAAGCCTCTTGGCATTATCCTTCAGCTCAAACCATTCTTTCCTAACCTTCCTCCAGTCTCTTTCTCTCCCCCTGCTGCCTTTATCGCCTCAGCACACATCTTCCAATATTTGGCCTTTCTCTCTTCCACCTAAAATAGAATAACCAAATTGGTAGCTTTATGCTGATTTAATATCTACAAGCACTGAATGGTTAATTGGTTGCCAATAAAAGACCGAAAACTGACACAGGTGAAAATAAAGGCTTCTTGAGCCGAGTTTTAGCATGGAAAACCAAAGCCAAGTTCACATGGTTTTTAGTGTGTACTGGGCTGTAGTTAAATTTCAATAGTGATCAATAATCCAAGCCCTTTAGTACACATTTATCAGAGGGTAAGGTTTTGCTTTGCATTTAGAATTGTGGTCTATTGGACAACAAAATTTTGATATGTAAAAGCTGGTTACTGGGCATGAGATATTCCTCTAAGCTCTATATTTTAATATTGAAAACCTACACTGCTGGTGCACTTTTCTTATATCACATTTGTGCATTTATGTTTTCTTGAAGTTTCATGGAACCAAGGATCAAAATAATTTTGTACGGAAAATTGTGATTGCAAAGAAACATTTTTAAGGACGAATCGAAATTTGTAGCCTATCACTAATCTCTTGTTATGAAATGAGCAGTTAGTCAGTTAGGATCCAGTAGCCTATCATTATTGATCTTTGAGGAGGACATTAGGTTTACAACTTCAACCGGCCAGTGAAAAAAGTTAATGTTTATTGTGTCTCTTGTTGTTCATTGTTCGCCTGTGCTATTTCCACCATTCCCCTTACTTATTTTACTGCCCAACCTCGATTGCATTACAGAGTTAAACTTTTTGAGGACATACCTTGTCATCCCCATGACCAGGCCGGCCGGCTTTACCCAGAAGCTCGGTTTTGTGTTGTTGAAGAAAGTTCAACAAACACAACTTCTCTGAAAAATTTCGGTCTCTGCGAGCCCTTTTTGGTTCTTGTGCAGTCTGTGAAAAAGCAAATGCATGTCACAACAATGGTGTCCCAAGAAGGGTCAAAAATGTACTCTAAAAATACACTGAACTGATACACAGGATCCAAAAATAAAATACAATCGTCATTGCAAGCTACGTAAAAGATGTAAGCAACGGTAAGAACAAAAATAGGCTGTTTTCATTTATTACATGTTTTGCTCAAACTGTAGCTGGTCATTCACCCATCCTCCTGGTTGTTTTCCCCAGCTACCCTGGCTATTTACTTTCAAGAAACCTACAACGTTAGAAAGGTATAATGTACCAACTTGTTTGTTCGACGAAATTGCGTTTTCGAACACGCAACATTTTCAGTCTGAATACATATAAGGAAATTAAGTTTTGTCAAATGCATGCGTTTGCTGAATAATGATTCATTTGACAGGGGTGGTGATCAGGTGCCTCTTATAAACGCTGTTGTTACTGTCCACTGAAATACTTCCCAAAGGGTGGGTGAATGACACCGCCTATTTTCAGTCGTGGCAAAATAATCAGTAGGAGGTACTGAGAAAAACATGCGAAATAAATGCCACCCAATCACCCTCTGTACCCCCGTGCATGTCACTGTCCGCAACCCCACCCCTTACAAAAAACGCTTGTCCATTATTCAAAAGATAACTAAGTTTGTTACTTCCTTAGCGCTAACGAAATTAACGGCTTGACCTGGAGATGATATTTGGCTATTGTATTTCTTATTTATTAAAATTTAACGGACATAATATTATTGAGAATGCCAGATAGTGGTTTCCCTTTCCTGTATAATGTTGTTCCCATCTTTCCTATGACGTTATCTACTTCAATATTGTTTGTATTGAGTTGAGGTTGAAAAGTATTAACACTTACTCCATTGACATTGCTACGACGGCGAGTGAAGGAGTCGTCACCAAGAATAGCTTGCCCTAGGGCCTAGGCTACAACTTGTAGAAGATAAGAAGCCTGAAGTTTTGCCGGTCACATTGTTGTAAACAGTAAAAAATCAGCCTAGCCTAACTTACTGGCAGGTAGTCCTGGAGGCGGTGAAGTGTGACATTCGCCTTCAGGTTGAAGGCGATTTTCGCCGTTTATCTGGGGCTGCCTTTTTTGGACGCTGGGGAGGGGTGTTTTGTTTCGCTGCGTGCTGGGTCGTCCTTTTGTTGTTTTTTGAGTGGGGGGTTTGTCTCTGCGGTTCGCGATATTTTTTTTCGTAGTACACCGAGGGGAAAGTCATGAATTATTCATGATCTTACAGAAATTTCCTGTTGAGCAGAAATGAATCATTCATTTTGCACTTGTAACAGCGAACAGCGCTGTTGTACAACTTTGCGCAAGCTCGTGATCACGTACACTGAATCATTTGCAGAAAGTTTTTCCATCACCTACGTGCGTTGTACATGGTATTATGTTGAACGTATAAAAGCCTAGGAAAAAACATGACCGTAACCTCGTGTTTCTGTTCAAATGAAGATACCTACGAGAATGTCAGTGCCTTGGCTGACTTGGAGGTAGGCATGAGTGTACTTTTTACTTTACTAACTATAGTGTGGCTCTTGTTCAGTTTAATTGTTACTCTTTGTCTTTCCATTTCCTAGTCCGATAAGCTACGACCCTACGATTAGCAACGACCAATCGTCACAATTACAAGTTAGTGGGCTAATTACACCCCTCCCCTATCAATCACTCACACCAAAACCGTTGGGAATTCGCATTATGTCCACTTCGCTTTTCTTTGTGTACTTTCCAGACCCAGACATTCTTCACTGTGACTGGTCAAGGGAATTATGGGCCTCAAAAATCTGCTCGTCCACTGGATACTCGCTTCACCATACAACGCAACCACAAACTTTTTGTTTTACTAATAACACACAGTACTTATCAATCATATCGTCACACCAGGGAGTTGTTATGGAACAACTCCCTGGTCACACCATACAAAATACGAACTTTATTACACATCATGTTCAAGTAGTAGCCCACATAACGTTTAGTTGTTCGCTATTGACGTGGCTGAGAAACAAGTTATTGCATGAATAATTCATGACTTTCCCCTCGCTGTACTAGGGAAAAAAATATTGCCTGCGGGTCGGTGGGCGTGTTTACTTTTTGGCTCGCTTGACTTGAGTTTTGTTTGTCAGAATGGGATGGTTGGGTAGTGCCGTTTTGGATCCCGCAGGGCGGGTCACGTAAAAAGCACTTACTGGTGCTAACTAATACTAGGGATGTCAGTGAAAATTTTAAATTGCTTACATTCTTCTGAAATTGGTATGATGTGAAAGAGCACGCCAAATGAAGGAATTCAGTGGTTGAATCATGGGGATGGGGTGATGGGTTATTGAGTTATGGCTGAAAGAAGGTAATGAAAATACGTCAGTTTGTGCCGAAATTTAGCCATTTTTGCTGCAATGGCCAAAATAGGGTTTTAAAGCTGCAATTATTACAAACCAAACACATTCCCAACTGTTTTTAATGTGTGACATAGCAGTATTTTGTTTATTTATAAGCATAAAATGAGAATTTCCCAACAAAGGCCCACAAACTTGGGAAAAATTGCTTTTGCGGGAATGTCAGACATAAAAGTCCAGCTCATTAATATGCAAAACTGCCATAACTCAATATCTGGAACAGATAGGGATTTGAAACTTTACCAAGTTGTTAAGTAGGGCCAAATAATGGTACTGAAAAATTTTAGTGCATAGTACTCTATAGATATGCAAATTAGAGGGTGTACAATAATCTGTTTGTACAGTATGTATGTAGTCACATTACCTCATTAGTATGCGTAACTGAAATATCTCCTAAAGTAAACAACCAAACTTCTTCACTTTTGGCAGCACTGTTGAGAATGGCAAGGTAATTGTTCAGCATAGTTTACAGTATACTAGGCCTAATAATATGCAAATTAGTAATTAATTAAAGCAATACACATAGTACATACAGTGTACAATTCTGTACATCACGTCATATCGCATGAACTCAGTAGGCCTATTGACCTCAAATTCTTCCGAACCTCCATTATCTAAGTACTGGTAACTTTTATAATGGTTGTTCAACCCAGTTGGCTATATGCAAATTGGGCAATTATTTCATTAGCAATACACATAGTATATACGACCCGCCACTAAGGGCGCCCTTCATCAGACATGCTCAACAGAAAGCACAGACATATGCACACACTTTTTCAGCAAAAACAATGACTCGCAATAAACAAACATTTGCCACACCAATCAAAATGAAGTTCAAGTTACCTGATGTAAGTATCGGTACATCCTACCTGCATGACAATACACATAACAAACAAAGGAACAGTAAACAGAAAAAAACATCTGTGGAACAAACAGTTACGCTGCCTAAAATCATCAGATACTCACTGACTGATCATTTTAGTACAAACATTCAAACAAACAGAAACAACAACAGTGAAACACATATTAACTGAAAGCAGTAGGGGTGCAACTGGGGTATTCTTTTCAATTTAACAGCACAATTAGTTTGAATAAAATGTTTTTCATGTTTTACTAGACAGGACCACCACATTTTGGCAAGAAAACAGGCGAACTGTAATGAGAACAACCCGCAACAGAGTAAAGATGTGCGAAACTGCAGTACATGAAAGCTTACCAGCAATGGCCAATGATGCACTTGAGCCAGTTTCAATGCCTTTACACCAAACTCAAACACCCCTCTTCCCACTCCTTTTGTAATGGATAGACATAGGTATCATCACTCCCGTCGAATTGAATACTATAAAAGTCCGTTTGATCGATAAATTCCGTATCATCGTCCTCCATAAAGTTGTCTATATCAAATGTGGTACTTTTTCTGATAACTGTCCCCTTGTAATAATGGTGCCTCTTCCCCTTTGTTTTAAATTTCATACTTATTCTCTTTCCAATTACGTTATCCCCGGGGAAAGCAAGTTTTATCTTCTTGGATGACCCAACAACCGGCTGGTATGCATACTTTCTTTTAAAAGTTTCTCGTTCGAGTGATTTTCTTGTATCTCTTTCCTGTGGTAGTGGTGTCTCCTCTTCGTCTTCCATGGCATTTTTGTCCTCGCGATAGAACTCCAGCACAGTATTAAGATTCTTTGTGAGCTGTGCCTTGTTATGTTGAATGCCATTGTGGGATAGATAGAACAGTTTACTGTCAAGTTTTGTTGATGTGTTCACTGATTTGTAGTACCTCAACTGAGACTTCAAAGCATTGTCAATGATCTTCTCTATTTCTTTCTCCGAAAGACTTGAATGTCTTTCTCTTATAATTTGTTCCATTGTGTCAATGTCAGATGCTGACTTACAAAAGGAGATATTCTGTGGCTTTTTCCGTGTTGCTGATGATATCATCCATTTTCTTCGCTTCGTGATCTCTCTTCTTCATTTCCAAAGCCCTCAGCTTCTCTGCAGTGTGCTGCCTAATTTCCCTCCGTCTTTGCCTGTACAGCTCTAAGGCATTCTTTCTGTTTTGTCTTGCCTTCTGAATGAGCTCAGTTGCCTTACTGCTGTCCATACCATCTAGGAATTCTAGTGTGCTGTTCATCGACCACAAGATCAGTCCTTCTATTGTGATTGTGTTTGCATTTGGCATCTCTCTCTTCTTTCTGTTTAGGTGGGAGAAGAGGTACTCCGGTGCTAGGTTGTCTTTTGGTGATGACTTCGTTTCTTGTCGGATGGCCTGTGAGGGTTCGTTGAATTTTCCGCCGGGTAGATGGTCTTGTAATTGACGTTGCATACAGAGGCACGAGCTGTGTGATATGATGATAATTGCCTCCTGTGTGAGATCTTCGAGTTCTTCTGTGACGGGTTGATATAGAGAATCCCAAAGCTTGTCTTTCTCTTGGGGGAATTCCTCGAAGAGAACAGTTTGGCCGTGCATCAGTTCAGTGGGGTCCAGAATGTACTGTTTTATTTTCTGGAGGGTCTGTGTGTAGTAGCTGGATGTGTCCATGATGTGAATGGGACTTTCTATCATCTTCATCAATGGGGTTGTTATTTGCCTCTCAAGCATAGCCATGGCGCGGATACCAGCAAGCACGACGTTCTCCTCTAGATCCCACAAACAGCTCTTCACAAGACGGTTACCTCTCAGACTCTTTGTAGGACTGGAAGAGGGACTTGATGTGAGGAATATGGAAATAGACAGCAGTGCTATTCTCGAACGGAATATTAAATCGGTTCCCCCGAAATTCTTGGAGGTGTGACCTTTCCTGGAAACGATCTTCAAGGTGGACGTTGAATTCGAACGAATACCCCGATTGTGGGTCTGCGTCGGGTCCAAGACAGTTACAGATAGATGTTACTGCCAACATGGTTGCAGATTCGCTTCCACGAGTCCATAATATGTGTCGTTCTCTTCCAAGCTTTCCATCCTCTTCTACTTTCTCCCATTCATACAATGCTGACTGAGCATATTCCTGAAGGTTCAAAACAAGGTGCTTCCCACAGTACAAATCGTTGATTCTGATTAAATCTGCACGTATGGATTCGCTTAGGTTATTCCAGTGCAGCAATACCATGGGAAGAACACCAGCCCTCCATTCTTCAAATTTCTTCACGAATGCTTTGTTCACAGAGGCCCTGTCAGTCATTGTGTTCTTCACTCTAAACAACATTTCTTGCACTTCTGCATCTTTGCTACGATCATTCAAAGGGAGTAGCTCAGTCAGGCCTTTCAGTGCTTCCTCCGCTTTCTGTACCATGACATCAGATGTTTCGGAATGAATGACATCTAGGCTAAGAGCTACTGTCCCTGAAGAGGTACTTGCCAGATATGATAGATAGTGGTGTCTTTTCTTTGATGTTCCATCTGTGTGGAGTGTTATAGCATCTTCACTCTTGTCAATAGCTTCATAGACAGCACGCTTGGCCAGCATTCCCTGCTCAGTTGCCATATACTTTATTATTGTAGAATTTGGCAGTCGACTAACCCTCATGTTTCCGACACGTTCAAGAACTGTCTTGATGATTTTCGAAACATTCTTTGAACCAACATCCATTGATAATAGCTCATACACAGTAACTATTATGTCATTGGTGTAGTGCCCATTCTCAAATGTTTCCACACAGTCTCTTTCAGTGGTCATAATCTCATCTGTTAGAGACTGGAGCTCTTCTATGGCCTTATCCTTTTCCTTCAATTCCTTCTGGAGCTCTTTGATTGTACTAGACGAATCGTTGGTCTCGGCAAGTTTCTTCCCGTACCGCCTGAACTTCTCCTGAACATTCTTTTTGGCAGAGGATAAATCCTTCTTCCTATCCTGCAAGCGAGCGACCTCCCTTTTCAGTTCGCCATTTGTTTCTTTGAGTTTCTCTACAGTTGCTTCTCTGGTCTTCATCCTCTTTTTCATGTTTTGAGGATTCAAGTGGACAAGGCGTTCGTTCAGCAACTTGTTCTGAGCACTGATGGTCGTACATTGCTTTTTCAGGACATTTCTTTCATTTTTTAGGTCCAGGAGTTCGTCTTTGAATCTATCTCTTTGTTGTTCCATTCTCTGTAATATTTTCTCTGTTTTGTTCAATTGCTTTGTGATATTCATCATATTTTTTTGTGATGCTAATAACCAGTTTTCCAGAGATTCCATATGCTCAGCAAGTAGTTTACCCTCATCTTCTGAATCATCTTGATGTGGAGGCTGCACATGGACAGTTTCTTCAACTAAGGTGGAGTCCAGTGTTGGCGTAACTGTTTCTGGTGAGGGATCTGGCTGCTCTGGAACTGGAATTTCTGTTTCATGACCAGTTTCCTGTTCTGGATTTGAGGGTTCTTCGGATGATGTCCTTTCTGGGAGTTGTGTTGGTAGGAAAGATTCTGCTAACCAGCATGTCAATGCCTCTGTTCCCTTCTTCCTGCATAAGAATTTCTTACGAACCCCTCTCTTGGTTTGTTTGTCATGGTTTGGAAATAACCTTGGACACAATTCTGCAAGCTCTTGCCAAGATTGCTTTTGTTTAGTTTTGTGCTTCAGAATTTCAATAGCCATGCCATTAGTGATGGTTGCTTTGGTGACATCATTTCCATTTGTCAACCATTCTGCAGTGATACCAGCAGAAGAACAATGGGGCCCGATTTTATTAGTGTCGAAAATGCTCAGCCTAGAAATTGCCGTCATTAAACCAATCAAGTCTTCAGACTGAGTTGAGTGAGGCCCATGCTTTTGATTTAACTCTATGCCAAAAATTGCCTACATGCTTCGGAGTTTTCAGCTTGAGTGACAAGAAAAGGCATTTAAAAGTATTGGTGTATGATAGAGAGGCATTGGAGATGACAAGTCTCAATGACTCAAAGAGTGCAATGTTGGGAACTGGATTCTGCCACCAGTGGTCTGGAATGTAAATTGTGAAACAAATACCGACAAATATATGGTGCCACTGAGGAAAAATAAA
>JAIPMN010005459.1:6721-20381 GCA_020650975.1 Apostichopus californicus
CCCCCCCCCCCCCCCCCACACACACACACACTCCCTCTTCTCTCACCCATGCCCGCACTACATTCTTGTAGACAGTGATCGTTAACATTGGTTCTCATCGATAGTATTCCTTTCATCGTCATTTGGTTATTTTTATTTTTAAAAAAAAATTAAAAATTAAAAATCAAATACCCTTCAAAGAGGAAGACTAAACGAAAAGAGAAACGAGAACTAATCTCATTAATGTAAATGTTTTGATAATCACCGCACGCCACTAAGACGCTTTATTATTATTTTTAATGTTAGCCAGCAATCACGCTTTTGCGATATTCAAACTGCATTTGATCCCTTAAACGTTTTCATCACAATGGCCTCTGATTCTATCATTGACAACAACGTGCTGAACATGCGTGACTTACCATGTTTTTGACTCTAAAAAGAACATTCAGTAAAAACTGATTTCCTATTTCGTCCAGACTTTTCGTGAGAAACATCACGTCTTCGTAAAATTACTGTCAGCCAATTCTCGTCTGCCAGAGTAATATCAGGGTATGGTTTGTGTTTATATTCCCTGTTCTTTTAAAGCTACCATTTTAAGTTAACTTGGATCGTTGAGTTTCTCTATAACTATAGTATCTAAGTTGTATTCACACATGAATGAGTAGTTATACCCCGGCCTCAAGGTAATAGCCAACATGCATTCTGTGTTTGGCGGTAACTTTGTGTCACGTGATCTAATCAAGCGAAATAGTCAAACACAATAAATTGCATGACTAACTCTAATTCTAGAGATCCGTCGGGGTACAATCATTTGATTACTTCTACTTAGGGAGTTATTAATCATAACGGGAGTTATAAACCATAACCATAACTAAAAGAAAGAAATATAACGTCCGATTGAATTTCCTTTCAAAACTGGGTGGGACCATCAGATTTAATTAGACTATGGGCCAACGGAGACCCCTCCCCTCCCCCCCCCCCACTTAGGGAATTTTACCCCAGCATGTTTTTCGGTTTGCAAGGACCCTCAGCCATTAAATTATTGGTGGGTGTGGCCATCAGAGCTGTTGCCATAGGAACACATTTATTAAAATTTGGAATTTGAGGGTTCCAAAACAACTCCCTGCCTAGATTGTGTTTCTTTAGTTAAATAAATATGACATTATCTTGTCAAATTCAAATTCAAATTCAAATTCAGTCATCAAAGTTTTGCCATGGTAACAGTCTTGATGAGCACGATCGCGACCTTCAATGGGCATGATATTGATCTCAATCTACCAGACAGCCCTAAATCTATACACCTTGACATTTATAGACTATGTTTCTATGTTGTTTACTAACATAAATATGACATTTTTTGCCAAAGTCCAATTCAAATTCAGCCAGCATAGTGGTGCCATGTCAACGGTCTTGATTGAGCTCGAACGTGACCATAAATGGACCTGATCTTGATCCCAATCAACCAGGAAGCCTAAAATATATATGCCAAAGACACCTTGACTGTGTTTTCATGTTGTTTAGTTACAATGATAGGAATTATCTTAAATTCTAAATTTGTTTGTGAAGCGTTGTCATCGCAACGGTCCTGATTGGGCATAATAACAACCTTAAATAACTCAGATCTTGATTGCAATCAATCAGGCACCATACAATTGATGTAACTGAACACTTAGATTGTGTTTTTATGTTGTATACTCCCAAAGAGTGGGAATTTTTTTTCTTAAAATCCCAATTTTTATAAAGCTGCCATGGCAACAGCCCGGGTGGCCACATCCACTTCTAATTTAATGACGAACAAGCAGATTGTGATACTTGAGGGACATAGCAGACCGAAAAAACATGGTGGGTGAAAATCCCTAAGGGGGGAGGGTCCATTTTTGGCCCATAGACTAAATTACACTCTAAAAACACTCTGGTTGAATATTCCTGGTTAATTTTTTCTAACACTGTTTGAATCAGAACACTTTACAGTCAACCAGGATATTGATCACTCTGGGTACTGTAAAAGAGCCTTGGCAGCTTGACAATTTTCCACGTCAATGTACTTTTGGCGGGTTTTACAATAACACAATTCACTATATGTGATATGTATGCACGCTTGTCGTTCAAGTGTCGTTTGCCCATCGCAGATCGAGTCAGTAAATTCAATTCCCGAAATGGATGAATTTGTCAAAGGGAAACTCGAAGAATGGGATCTATCATTCCTAGGTGATATATTTGAAGGTGAGATATTAGTTCATAAACATATTGATACAATATTCGTAATAAATAATGACGAAATGTTACTTGTCTTGTTGGGTTATTGCGAGTTGGCCTAGCGTTATGCTGCTCGGATAACGTAGGCCTAAGCTAGCCCTAGTACTACGTTAAAGTGTTTTTAGGTTATGCCTAGTGTTATCAGCTATGGCATAGGCCTAAGTTTTAATCCTAGCCTAACGTAACTAGCCTAGGAGAATTAATTACTAATGTGTGCTAGACCTTACTATTATTCAGGGGTCGAATACCAAAAAAAGTGCATGCATCAGGTGCTCCCTGCATTTAGAGTTGAGCCAATACAGTTAGGCCTAGTATTACATCATCTTACATGCACCCAAAAAAATTAGGCCTAGGGCCTAGGCTAGCCCAAATCACTTTTAGAAGTTTCAGTCATAACAATGAAGCTCTAATCTCTCATATTATTCTAGGCCTAATTCAATCACTTTTTGCATCCACAGGTATATGTTGTTATAAGAATCCGTGGTCAATTTTCATTGCTCACCTATGATTATGAAGCTAGTTTTAATTTTTCGGTTGAACGTTTTCCAACCTATATACTATAGCCAGAATATAAACTGTTCTTCTTGGTATGTTTAACTTTGAATTGAACTAAAATCGTTAAATTTGTTAAATTTAATGTTTTGTGCAAACACTAATATTTTCACTCATGATGCTCCCCCATGTACGAATCCTGTTGAACATTTTGTTAAGGCGTTTCTGAAATTAAGGGGCCTAAAATATGAAGTACCTAAGGCTATATAGCCTTATTAGCCTATGGGTCAGTCCGCCCCTGCTTATGTGACGTCGGTGGACTAGAATTTAGGTACAGTACAAATGAGAGATATTGTTACAATGTATTGAATGACCATTAATGTACATGTATAGTAACTAGGAAGTAATATTCAAGTTTTTGGAATACTACTTGTAAAATCCGCAAAAAAAATTCATATTTGAAGACTTTAGTATATTTCTCAAAGTGTAGAATGAGTGGAATAATTTTCCAGAGTCCTTGGTCAATGCTTTATATTAAAACAAAATAGGCTTTGCACTTTGTTTGTTGTTCCTTCAAAAATCCTTAAAAATAGTGTATTTTGCATCTCACCATATGAAACAATATTCCAAATGGTGCACACAACACATGGTAACATTGTCTATAGCAAATTTGTACATCAACACCCTCACATGTAGTTGTATCATTGGAACATCTCCATTGTGATATTCGAAGATTTGCATCAGTACGGTGCGGGGATGTAATGTATACTCAGGTGGATCACCATGAAACATATATGAGAGCCATAGTATTTATCCAATATTTGTTTCTATTCTTCTCTGATCTTGAATCCACCTCATTGTTGGATGAATATTAATGTAACATGCAGTCATGACTTACCACTTCACTCATTAAGTAACAGTCATGACTTACCACCTCACTCATTACATAGTAAACTTATGTGCTTTTCTCTCTCTTCCTCAAGATTGAGATAGACTTTCATCTTATCTATCATGATGTGGCTGACAATCTCTTTCTTAGGTGGACTCCAGCATTTGTTAAGGAGGTGTTGAAATATGCTGATTCACAAGGAAAGTGGCAGTGTTACCTTAATATTGATACTGACAGTCTGGATTCAGGTTAGTAGCCTACATGTTTACATATTGCAGGATGTGATGCAAGATATAGCAGAATAATCAGACATGTACCAAGTATCTCCCATAGCTATAAAAGTGTTATTGTTTGTATGTATGCCAGGGCAGGGACCATCTAATTTTGCATCTGAAGACTGTTATATGGTAATATGACGCAACAATCATTAGCCATACTGTAATCAAGGCAGTCAAATTTCATAGGAAGATGTAAAAGCAAGTAATGATTAATTAGCAAGTAATGAACAACAATGGGCATGATTAATAAGCACGTAATGAACAACATTTATAGATGTTGGCACTATATAACCTTGATTTTGCTTCTGTGCTGAAGGCTAAAGGAATCTATGCAGTCATGCTGACATATGTGTGTGTGATGCTTATTGTAAACAGGATAACTAGACCATGCTTCGGTGTATCAAGTTCATACTGGGTATCTCTATAATTAGTACAAGATCCCTATTATTTTTGGTGCAGGTCAGAGGTCAACCTCTAAAAACCTTGTAAGCAGCATAACTTGACATCGATTGCTAAATTGAATCAATGCCGGTTCCTTGTGGTTAGCACATGATACATGTTGGTGTAGGTCATCTGAGGTCAACAGAGATCAAACCAATGCTTGCATTTAATGCTTACCCACTTACTGGCGGTAAGTGGATGTGAAATTAAAATGTAAGTAACTATGGGTTTTGACATTCTGCATTATTCACTTTTTATAAGTGTGTAAATGTTCATTTAATAAGAAGAAATTAGAAAACAAAATTAGAGCTTAACCGAATCGATAATCGGATATAAGATTCGGCCGATATTTGGCAATATTGGCAAAATATCGGATCAGGAAAAATATGAAAACTTCATCTGCCGATGTTTTCAAATCACATTATATTGTATTCTTGATCATTGTAAGAAAAAAGGAAAACATCATTTGCCAATATTTTATGGCGTCAGGGGGATGTATCTTTCCGTGACCCACGCAACAAATTCCAACTAGTATATCCCACGTGTCGCTCAAAAAATTACATAACATTAACCACACAATATAGGTTCCACGTTATGATATCATCAATATGTGCACATATGTGAATTCTATATACTTTAGTTGTGATTGAGACAAATCTTCCTGCTGATATAAGCTACTACAGATCTGCACTAGAAATTGGTTATTGTATTTGTTTTTTTCTAATTTCATTTTAGATTAGAAGAAGGGTAACATTGCGATCGCTCTGTTGCCCTGTGTTCTGCCTTCTTGAAGAAAGGGCAAGAAACGATGCAGCATAGATGAAGCCTTGAAGTCCTTCATAGACGTGCAACCTGTAAGAATTTCAATATGATTGTGTGATTTGTATATGATAACTTTATCTTGTTACTGCATTCCTTTCCACTATATTATAGTTTGCAGCTGTTTGCCACTGTTGAACACATTTAACTAATTGGTGCCTTGTTGATGCATACATCCTTCATAACCTAGTCTCACTCCTTTGAAGAATTCAGTTCTCTTCATCTATCTGCTGTGATGTAGTCATTAGTTCACTGGTTTGTTTTGCACAATTTGAATCTCATGGGTCAGCAGCCACTGCTCCACAACTGGCTGTAAAAGTCAATGGGTGGCTACTAAACTGACCAAACATGATGAGCCTCCTATATTCATGTACAATATTCTTGTATCAGAATTTATATTCAAATATTGCTTGGTGTTCTTCCAATCCCAATATGCTAAATTAATATACAGACTTTTCCACATTGAATAAAATTTAGGTGTGTCAACGCCATCCTGGGGGAGGGGTTTAAAGGGAAGAGGTGTATTTAAGGGTGGTTAGATGTGGTTAAATTTTTCAATACTTGAAGGTAAATGTTTTTTTCAAGAATTGTATCCCTGGCTAGGCCTACATCTTTATGTTCAGTTCGCATTTGAAGCTATTATATGGTGTCATTTGGCTGTATTCACGTTAAAATATTGCAAATTTGGCCGTGTAAAGCTGTGATGATGTGTGTATTGTAGATCTTGAATTTGGCCTGAGTAAGCAAGTTAAGTTGAGGCTGTTTTGTGTGTGATCAAAAGTGGGCAGTGTGTGAGCATGTGAGAAGCATGAACTGAGTGTGACACACGTCAAATGCTGGTGCATCGGTAAGTCTGTGAATATATATATGCATAATGAATTGTTCTGCGTGTTGGACAAAATTAATAGAAGAAGAAACAAAAACAACAGTCAATGCCTTTAAATCGAACATAATATAATATTTAGTATATATACAAACTACACATTTTCGAACACCCTGGTCCATAATTCTGACTAATTTTCATGGCTTTTCTTTCCGGGTTCAAGTTTTTTAGGCAGTTTGAAGGTTCATGGGAGACTTGCATGCTTTCAATCAATCCTTACACCAGATGAGGGACCAGGGTGTCCCAAAATGTGTGTAGTTTGTAGTTGTATCTATACTAAATATTATATTTTGTTGGATTTGAAGGCATTACCTGTTGTTTTTGTTTTTCCTACTATTATGTATATGCTATATATTTTAATATTGATGTATATATTTTTAATCATATTTCAGATTGGTACTAACATGCCAAAATACCTAGAAGAAGTTGAAAACAGACAACCCTTCATAATGGTTACTGGAGATCTCTTGGCCATTCATCAAGTTTTTGTGGTGGCTGAAGGGCAAGGCCTTGAACAGCCCTCTTTTATCAAGGCTGTAGATGTCTGCTTCAAATTAGTTTATGTTTTTGACATTCAGTACCCTTGGCAGAGTTCTGTATCATGGGAATTCATACAAAAGGTGGTATATTTTTGGCAGAGGTCCTGAATAGCTATTTGGCTAAGGGGCATTGTTATACTGCTAGATGATATGTACATATTAATGCATCCAGTCATGAATATATTAAATTTTCATGAGGGGATATGGCCTAATATGATTTTGTGGAGTTGAAAAGTGTGTAAACGCACCTCCTCCGAGATCATAGTTTGGAGGGAAGTGGTATACTTGCATACCTAGATAACCAATGGTATGTAGTTGTGCAGATAGATTTTTCTATCTCATGCATATTAATGAGCTGAGATGTCAAATTCTTAAAACAGTAGTATTTTCCGTAACAAGCCGGAACTTCGTATAATTTGGTGTGGTTATATGGATAGGCAGTATGTGTAATGCGTTCCTGAATATTCATGAAGGGGCGTGGTCCAATGTAATTTAGTAACAAAGTTTGTAAATGCAACTCCTCAGAAAACCATAGGTTACAGAGATGTTCTTACATAGATGCCCTACATGGTCTGTAGTTGTTGTGCACTTTGACTTTAGATTTTTAGCTGATTTTTATCTGAGCTGAGAAGTTGAAAGGTAAAATTCCTAAAACCCAAATAATTTTTGCAAACAGAGATCAGAATTTTTATACCATTATTAAAAAGAAACAAAACTCCAAAATAATATTGACATTAGTGCCAATACTGCATGTTTCATTAATATTGTTTGATTAATTCATACCATTTTACTTATAGCACTGGTAAATTGAACATGACCTGATACAACACATTTAATTTCCCCAAATCCGCTAATTAGTCTAATCGAAATGGCTGTTTACGATATCAGTATTATACAATCAGGTGCAAGTCACATGTAATAGATATTGTATTCTCATTAGCCGAGAATACAGGTGTCTTGCAAAGTGGTATAGTGCACATGTGCAGCTAGCTAAAGATTTGTGGAATTAGTTCGTTTGCAAATTCAGAAAAGGAAAGCCATCACAATTTTTTGTTTTTGAACACTTTTTCATGTTGGTTGAAAATAAATAGTAAAATATTTAAAGCATTGTCTCTATATATTTATTAAAAAAATTATTTTAAGTTAAATTGGAGATAATGTGAGACTTAATGCAACTATCACGTTTCTAGTAGTCTGACGGGATTGTTCCCCCTTTTTTCATATACTGACCATGAAGGAAACTGGCTCCATTTTTAAAGAGGACTTGGTATAACACAACAGAGGAATATATGTTCACTGACTCGAAGCCGGTTGCCTGTTTATGTGTGGTATAATCCATACCAAATATTTGTCAAGTCTGAAAACAAATGCAGAGCTTCTTTATTGAAGGTGTGTATGTTATCATGCCAGTCATAATTTAACCCCCTCATTATTTAGGCTGGGAGCGTAATATCTCTTGAAAATTATTTGCTTACTTTTGCCCAGAATTGAACCAAGAATCCTGGTGAAAGTTCACCAGGATGCTGGTAATATTCAACCAGGAATTGGGTAAATTATGACGATATTTCCTGGTAAAGGTTAACCAGGACCTGGTAACATTTAACCAAGAATTGGGTTAATTATGACAATATTTCCTGGTAAAAGTTAACCAGGATCCTAGTAATATTTAACCAGGAATTGGTTCAATTATGACAATATTCCCTGGTAAAAGTTAACCGGGATCCTGGTAATATTTAACCAGGAATTGGTTGAATGATGACAATATTTCCTGGTAGAAGTTAACCAGGTTCCTGGTAACATTCAACCAGGAATTTGTTAAAATGATGACCATATATCCTGGTAAAAGTTAACCAGTATCCTGGTAAAAGTTAACCAGGAATTTGTTGAAGTTTTGACGATATTTCCTGGTAACAATTGACCAGGATCCTGGTTAATTTATTTGACCAGGATATCCTGGTCATTTTAACCAGGAATGGTTAGGTGGCATATTGACCCGGAGCCTGGTTAAGATTTAACCCCATCCTGGTGAAATTTAACCAGAGTGTTTTTAGAGTGTAGGACGGGACGTGAATATAACTGATGATGTGATGGTTCAGCGCGATATTCATGATATGCGATGACTGCAAGTGTTTTGTGAGAAGTTAAGTTACAAGCATTATAATAATACAATTTGCTGAAATTGCTACTGCTGAAGAAGTATTAGAACTCTACTACGATGGTAAACCACGCCCTCACGCCCTGGGCTTTTCATTTTCTACAAAATAGTATTAGCACAACCTTCTGTATGCAATTACTTATAATGACCATATCTATAGTGCAAATATGCCCCGGAATGCACCATTTGACTTTTAATTTCGAAGACGACCCACCAGATGGAACTCGGCTTTAATAAACCCATAACATTTCTCCCACTGTTATGAAACCCTTAAATTTTCTTAATTTTCTAAATGGCTTAATTTATCATTTTCTTTAAAAACTGTCATGTGTTTAAGGATGCTTATATAAACTTAGCGTAATGCATAAACAAACATTAGATGCATTACCATGGCAGCCCAACCTCATTTTTCCAATGCATACAATCATTTCTTCGCCGCTATTCCCATGGTTAAGGCCCCTACCTAATTTCGAAGCATACAGCTTTTACAACCTTCAGTTGATGTTATCAAATTATTCAATCCATTTTTTAAAGGGTAAGAAGACTCGCCCAAACCGCCCTCTAAAAAAAGTTAACTTTCAATTGCCTTGCAAGTGAAGTTTTTTTTTGTCGCTACACAATTTTGCAGACAGTAATGAAACGTGACATCTTGTTGTCTTTAGCTGGACCTGAAATGTCCATCGAAGCTATGTACACTGTGACGTGGGTATTGACCGTAACTGTGTGTATTGATTGTACACTAGTGCCTAATTACGAACTAGCAAAGCTATGTGTGTAAATACGCTTTAAGCTTGCAGTACTACCCACGTATGAATTCGCTCGGTGTAGAAATAGAAAGTCAGGATAGGTACGGTAGAGATCATCTGACGTGCAATTGCAGAATCTTTCTACAATTTTGTTCAATAATATTGTGATTTGCGATATAACACGCCCAGGTGGCTGCTAGTTACAATATAGTATTTTAGTTCTGTCATGCGTTCTACAACTATTACTGCTGTATATACTGTTGTATTAACGGGGATCGATGGTGGTCTCTAACCGGCCACATACGTTTCTTTGTGCGTTTCTTTAATCCCTTTAAAGCTTCTTGAAGTTTTAAATACATTTCATAGTCAACATCAATTATTGAAGGGTCTTCTGTAATTAACACATTTACACGATTTCCTTTTCGGTGATTATTTTCTTCATAAAGCACCGAACATTTCAAATATTAACAATAAAAATAGGTATTGGAACGTAACAAAACGTTCTTGCCTCATGAAATTAGACACCTTACTTCATTCATTAATATTGATCAATATAAAATCAATACTTATGTAATTACTAAATTACTTTTGTTAGTTTTTTTTGTTGCTCTTGATATTTGAGCATTTTTTTATCTGTATCACCAGGAACGTAACGTAACGATGGATATGGGATAGCACCACTGATAGTTGTCGGGGAAATCTTTCATTTTAAAGATGTGGGGGCTTGTCGTCAATTTACGACATTCTTAATAAGAAACAAAACGTCATCATTATCATCGTCGTAGTCGTCGTATTATCATTATTATTATTAAATACCATTGGTAAAAAACCTACCACATATTTAAAGGACCGGATAGTCAATAAGCCAACTTGCAACAATGGTTTTTCTTCTTTTTTACGACACATGCTGCCCATCAAACATTGCACTATACCAGACATATTAGATAATCACAATAATAGCGGTTGTACGGTATGGTAATAATTAATGCAAGTATAATATGCCGCAAAATTAACGCATAAAGCTTGATTTGAAAACAGAAATGGTGCGAGTCTTGTGAAGATGGAGGTACCATAAATTAATAGAGGGTTGTGTCCAAAGCTGCTTTACTCATATAATGGGTGCTTGTATACGATAAATAGTTTAAAAACACACCCGACATAGATAAACACCAACTGAAAAGCAGCTTACTTGCGTGTGTAACAAAGAGCTTCAAAACCCGCCAAAGCCATCTCTTACTCCAACCAGCGGTCATAGAAGCGTCAAACATACGCCATAAAGTGGATTCCATATTAATTCTAGTTATACATACATCTTTCTGTTGTCTGTATTATGTGAGAAACATTCTAATGACGAAGAAGGCAGATATATCTTGACTGTTCCCACCAAGCCCCTTACTACACATAGACAAGCACCCAAACACAGATCATTATGAACAAAAATTTGCACTGAAATAAATTGTTAGCAAAGGCACATGATGCTCTTGTTTGCAATAACACATTCCAAGTAATAGCTTCAATAGAAAATTGTATTTGATATAAAATATTGTATTTGTTTTTCGCAGTATCGACACTGGGGAGGGGCGGGAGCGTACATATATCATGATTTAATATATTGATGCGTCCCGAGGCTCCTTAGCACAGCCAAGAATACTGTCAGTCCAGCAGATCTGTACGGAACAAAACAACACAAGAAAAACTCTGCGCAAAAGAATACTTTTTAAGGAAAAGTCGCCCAGGAAAGAACCTGGGCACGAAAACCAAACTACCAAACGACTGATCCGCTCTCAGCTCCAGTCCCCTTGCATCGGGACTGTGACTGTGTGATCATCGTCGGGTGTGCATCGCCCGAATTTAGTGTATGTGAATGTCAGTTCTTGAAAAAAACTATTTGAATGTTACTTTTGTGGTCTCACTCTGGTACATATAATAAGCAATAAAACAATACAACATGTGAGGTACAGCCCCTTTAACTATTTACTTTACAACAACAACATTATCCCCCCAAACATATGCAGATATATCGTAGACATTAAACTCACTGCTAATACCGATTTACTAAACCCATAACTCTCTTAATTAGACTATAAAACACACCAATTAACATTTAACCCTCCAAAATTACATTCCAATAGACTATATGAATATTCATGACATGGCTGGCTATGTAGCTATGTGCACAGCTTACTATGGATGAGTATAATGACCATTCACGTTACAATATATAAGTTGTACAACTACTGCGACTGCACATTTTATCCTTATTAATAAAAGGATGTGACTATTTATCAACAACATTTCTAACTTCAAGTTTCAATACACAAAGTAATACAAATTGTTTATCATTGATTTAACGGATATAGGATTTCCGTATTTTTGTTTTTATCAGTGCGATATTCTTTAATATTAACGTAAAAACAAAATGAAATAACAATGAAATTAACATTAAAATGATCAATAATTAAATGCGTTATGTGCATCTTTTATTCAGGTGAGAGATTTTCGGACACGCTTTGGGTAAGTGCATTTTTATACCCATGATGAGATCATGTGTCGTTTTATGATAATTAAAATGTGTTAAACTTATATTTAAAATAATCTTTATACATATTGTTATCTGGTTACTCCAGAAGAAAGAACGTGACTTCATGGTTGGGATTATAAAATAAACAATCCCGGAACACTAATGGCGCTGGCTCAATAGAGGATATATTGACTTTACAAGGTTGAGAATAACCAACTGTATGACACTATTGTATATTATATTCTGATACCATTAGTAACCATAAATTACACTGCGTGATCATAACAATATTCCGTGGTATATTGTTTAGCTCGATTTCATTAAACACTTTTGTCGATTCTTTGTTTGTTGGTGTTTCGGTGGGTTTTGTTGCGAATATTTGTTTTTGTTGTGTATTTGTTTCTGGTGAGGAGAATGACGAGGGCAAGATGGAAGGAATTGAAAGGGATGTGAGTGTTTTAATTGATCTTGTCTTATTCTGTGACAACCACAAAAACAAACAATTTTGCGCAAATCACAATTGACTTCAAAACATCGGGGAAAAACAAGTGTACAATTTATTTGTTTTAAATGTAGTCTCTCTATGAAGCGATATTATTATATCTTAACTGAAATGTACCTTGTTTTCTTTTAAAGATGTTTCATCAGTTTATAATGATGTAATTGTTATTTCTCTGCAGAGATACAGAATGGCAGAAAGCGAGACTAGTTTCTGAAGAAAGTGAATAAACCAAGTGAGATGTAATAGCAAAATCATAACCACGTTCGTAAAACTTCCGGGTATCAATAATTGATGTATAATTATCTCCGACGATGTAATCAAGAGT
The DNA here is from genome assembly GCA_020650975.1 of Apostichopus californicus. Lineage (NCBI taxonomy): Eukaryota > Metazoa > Echinodermata > Holothuroidea > Aspidochirotida > Stichopodidae > Apostichopus > Apostichopus californicus. The sequence continues at coordinate 19,547 of JAIPMN010005459.1, forward strand.
GTCTACAAAATTGCAACTGTAGCAATCGTTAAACTCTATCGTAAAACTTTTGCTACTTGAGTATATTGTTGATGGAAGTATGAAACCAGAAATATCGCTTAGCAACATCACAAAGGAAATAGTGGTTGTCAAACTTGTCATAATGATCATGGAAATCAATTCTGTCTAAAAAAGTTCAATTCTACGATATATGTATGGATTCAGCAGATGAAACGACCCACCAATCCCTCAGCAATGGGTCCGGATACCCTTCCCAAGAGATGTTGAAACTTTCATGGTCTAGAAAAATGTTTCTCTCGTTTACACTGACTGTACACAACCTTTTTTTTTCTCTACTGTATTTTCACTTTTGTTATTTTTCATATGATCGCTAGCTCGATTAAATTTCCTTTGTTTTTCTAGTGTCCTGTTTATACTATTCTCCATTTTTATTGTTAGCATGTATAGACGAAAGAAATGAAATGAAATGAAATGATTAGACTATCACTCGGTGTAAACACTACTATGAAGTGATGGGCTTAGTAAACACAATTTCTTATTATCTTGTCTTTAAGATTAAAACTACTAAATTGTAAATATACAGTCTGATACATCCAAATAAGTTAAGTAAAGATTCTTGTGTTGGTAATGTGTATGTGCTATGAAAAAGCTTTTACATTTATCTAAAGATTACATGTAGCAACTATCATAGTTTCAGGGCTTCATTCCTCGTACTTTCCCGCCCCATGATAATTGTGAAAACATGAATAACCGATTTCCATGTAATGATAATGCGGTTTTGACTTTCTATGTATCGTGTGTAATGGGTAAGTTTATTAACACCTTACGTTTTATT
>JAIPMN010005461.1:5717-18519 GCA_020650975.1 Apostichopus californicus
AAAAAAAAAAAAAAAAAAAAAAAAATTAAAAAAAAGGTCATAGAAAGTTTTAAATCGACTTCAAAGAATTAACAAAATTAAGGATCATTTTATTCAATAATCTGAATAATGCATCTTTCAAATACAACGCCTCAGTAAACAAGTGCAGTTGTACATTACTCTGTCTAGGGCTCAAATTAATCAACTGTGCAACTGAAAGCAACTTGCCATTTCGGCTCCCAAAAATCATCTGACATTTACTGAAGGCCCCCCCCCCCCCAAATAAATACCATGTCCCAAAGATCAATCTGCTGCATGTGTCCTCATAAATGACTTGGACCTGTTTGTTCTTCAATATCCATGATTTTGTACTGATATGTTCCTCTTTTCTGTCACATTTCGTACTGATATGTTCCTCTTTTCTGTCACATTTCGTACTGATATGTTCCTCTTTTCTGTCACATTTCGTACTGATGAGTTCCTCTTTTCTGTCACATTTCGTAGTGATATGTTCCTCTTTTCTGTCACATTTCGTACTGATATGTTCCTCTTTTCTGTCACATTTCGTACTGATATGTTCCTCTTTTCTGTCACATCTCGTACTGATATGTTCCTCTTTTCTGTCACATTTCGTACTGATGAGTTCCTCTTTTCTGTCACATTTCATAGTGATATGTTCCTCTTTTCTGTCACATTTCATACTGATATGTTCCTCTTTTCTGTCACATTCGTACTGATATGTTCCTCTTTTCTGTCACATTCGTACTGATATGTTCCTCTTTTCTGTCACATTTCGTAGTGATATGTTCCTCTTTTCTGTCACATTTCGTACTGATGAGTTCCTCTTTTCTGTCACATTTCATAGTGATATGTTCCTCTTTTCTGTCACATTCCGTACTGATATGTTCCTCTTTTCTGTCACATTCGTACTGATATGTTCCTCTTTTCTGTCACATTCGTACTGATATGTTCCTCTTTTCTGTCACATTTCGTACTGATATGTTCCTCTTTTCTGTCACATTTCGTACTGATGAGTTCCTCTTTTCTGTCACATTTCGTACTGATATGTTCCTCTTTTCTGTCACATTTCGTACTGATATGTTCCTCTTTTCTGTCACATTTCGTACTGATATGTGCCTCTTTTCTGTCACATTTCTTACTGATACGTTCCTCTTTTCTGTCACATTTCGTACTGATGAGTTCCTCTTTTCTGTCACATTTCGTACTGATATGTTCCTCTTTTCTGTCACATTTCGTACTGATATGTTCCTCTTTTCTGTCACATTTCGTACTGATGAGTTCCTCTTTTCTGTCACATTTCGTACCGATTTGTTCCTCTTTTCTGTCACATTTCGTACTGATATGTTCCTCTTTTCTGTCACATTTCGTACCGATACGTTCCTCTTTTCTGTCACATTTCGTACCGATACGTTCCTCTTTTCTGTCACATTTCGTACTGATATGTTCCTCTTTTCTGTCACATTTCTTACTGATACGTTCCTCTTTTCTGTCACATTTCGTACTGATATGTTCCTCTTTTCTGTCACATTTCGTACCGATACGTTCCTCTTTTCTGTCACATTTCGTACTGATATGTTCCTCTTTTCTGTCACATTTCGTACTGATACGTTCCTCTTTTCTGTCACATTTCGTACTGATATGTTCCTCTTTTCTGTCACATTTCGTACTGATATTAGCTGCATCTTTATTCTCACTTTGAGAAAACTTTGAAAAAAATTGGCTGCCCTTGGTTTCAAATTTGGAAAATTGCCTTGATAATACTGTTTTGAAAACTCTTTCAATAAATTTCCAAGGCAATTTCGTTGCCCCGCACACTTGGATTCTTTTTTACGAGCATGGCTTTCCATCAAATCTCGCAGCGTCTGAAAATATAAAATTTACTGCACTAAAGCAAGTGAAGTACGTATGCAACAAGATGAGATGGAAACGACTAAAGCTACGGGCGCCTCTGGTCACTTACCGAGGGTAAATTCCAGCATAACTTTCACATGGTGCCAGATGATCCAAATCATACTTAGGACTCGAATACCATCTAGCGCCCCCATGCTGGATTCAGGTCGCTTCAAGCTCAAGACCGTTGGGGCATTGGTGGCCAGGGAAAATGCTAGCAAGGCCTTTGCGGATCTTCCTACACAAAGACAATGAGAAAAAGTGTGATGTGACTTAATATAGGGATGAGCCATTGGGTCTATAATTGGGAGGGGGGGTGGGAGTAAATTTGACAATTTTTGTAAGGTCTGCTGCTAACTCTTCAGAACTTGACTATCACAATTAAAAGCTTGAAAGTTCAGTTCAAATTTATCCCACACGATTCCGTGTACTGGCTTCGTTTGAAAAAGAAAGGGGGGGGGGGCTATATTCCACGTCTTTTGCATTAAAAATGAAGTATGCCATGCCTTTTTTTTTTGGTATGGAACATGAGATGTAGACAAATTTTTGAGAATCATTGAAGTTTTGCATCGTGACTTGTGATATTTTTACCTCGTTTTCCAGGGTGGGAAATTGATTTTCTTTTTCAAATGCCATTGACTTTTTCCAGGTTTCCACAAGAAGTGCTCGTAAAAAGTTAGGCTTTATTGCTAAGAGAGATATATTTGTTCCCTTTTCACTCCTGGACATGACATTGAGTCTTTATAATTTGACCTTCACTGAGAAATGTAATGACCTGGTGGTATCTAATGCAAGGAGGGGATTCACCAATTGGATCTGGCGGGCCACGCAAAAAGTTTGCACCCCGATCTGCAGGCCAAGTCACGTGACTCCACAAGTATGCACCTGCTCCTATAACGTGTGAATAAAGACCATGCTCAAAAAAGAAGATCAAAAAGTCTTAAGCTTTCTGTTGTTGGAACGTTTAGGTATTGAACTTCTAAGGCCATATGCTTATATACCAAATCCACTTAATGTACTTCATGTTATTCATATATTTCATGATTTTCTGTGCCACAAGGTTCTGCGGGCCTGATTAAATGGGGTTTTGAAAACCTTCTAAGAGGCCGGACTCTGCCCACCACCTGTTTGCCCTTAAACTGCTCTTTTGTATGTTGGTTGTTTTAATCTCTTATTTTAATCATTGGTCAACATTCTTGTATTCAGAATAATTCAAAAAAATGGGCAAATTTCACTACCGGAAATTTTCACAAAATGTGACGTTCTCATGCATATGTTTGAAAATGAGTCTCTGCTCCTTCTGTCCGAGATCAATGTATGATGATCTTAAGTCATGTTATATGCTGATCATGTGATATCTTAAAGATCTGCTTTTATTGGGCTCCAATTATACCACGCTATAGCTAGGAAAAGTTTTGTGATCGACCTACCACGGTCGTTTATCCACCTCAGGCTCTAAGATTAAGCCTGCACAGCTTCTTAACACCATGAAGCTCTTTGTGAAAAACAATGTGTGGAAATATGTTCATCTCTACAGTGGAGTTAATCATACAGCGTTCACACAAAGACCCTCATACAAGACAAAAATATGTGGCAGGCGTTGCAGACTAATTGGTAAAAGAGGTCATTTTACGACCAAGGCAGGTCGATTACGTAATCTCAAGAAACATTTCCATGATAGCGTGATATAGTTGGTTGGGCGTCTATATACAGCAGACCTTGAAATCCAGTTTTATCAAAATTTACTGCATTTTGGCTAATTACCATTTGAAATTTTCAACTGCAAAAGGCAGCAATAGTCCTCCTACCTCTTTCAGCCCTCTGATTGACAACATTCCTTCCAGATATATCATTAACAGCGCCCTCTAGTTCTATATCTCCCGTGGATTCTTTCTCGTCACTTAAAGCTCCCTCAGTTGTTGCAGTACCAATCTCAACATGTGGTATTGGCGATGAGGCAATCTCACCATCTGCTGAATTAGCTCGAACAAACGTCCACCTGCCCGAAACGTTCAGATCGTAGAACGTTCCAGCAACCATGAGAGCTAAAAATAGCCCGATAAGAAACCTAGTAGAGAGGAAAAAAAAACGGAACAAAAGTTAATGGTCATCATTCAGATGCCCTAGAGATGGTAATCCTTGATTTTTTTTTTTATCTATTTTGTTTTTCTCAGACGTTGACAAGAGTTCACTTAGAAAGTGAAATATTTCAGACCTCTGTGAGGAAAATTCTATCAACCGCGGCTGTAAACGTTTCACGGAAAGACAGTGAGGGCCGTTTATTTGAATTGCCAGTATAACCCGGGTGCAAACATCCACCCGGGCATTAGTTCAAAGAAATACAGGAAGTTGCTAGCACTGGAGGTCAAAACATGACTTCCTCTGTGAAACTATAATTACTGTGGAACTGTCAATCAATGAATTTCAATATGTTCCGATCGATCGATAAAAAATAGGGCCCGGAGAAATTTGATCTTTTGGCCCTCACACCTTGACGCTTTCATGTACATTCTGAAACCGGGAAGTTTCTTCCAAGACGGGGAAAGAAGAGTTGCAGAAACCATGTTTTTTTTTCCGGATGGATGGAACAGGTTTCTTCCACTAAACTTGGAAGAAACTCAAATAAGTGGAAAATTACAAATTACAAAGTTCTTTTGTGAGTGTACTGACTGATTAAATGTAAAATCTAAGCAAGAACTGAGCCATAGGGTAACCCAGAGCACAGATACAAGGTATCCATGAATCAGCTAGCCAACCACAGGAAGTCTTGGCCACAGGAAGTCTTGGCCGCAGAGAGCTACAGTACGACTATGTGTTTCATGGGCCGATATATAACACAGACACAGTAGTTAACGTTAGGTAAGTATATTGTGACGTTCTTGAATTATACACGAGCAGTGGCGGAGCGTCCATACAGTCAGAGGGGGCGAATGCCCCCCCTGACGGACTCAAATGGACTGCTGGCGCCCTTTTCAGCTTTTTACCACTTTTTACATATTCGCGATTATTGACTTTATTATTGCGCTCTCATCTACTTATTGACATTTGTCACATTTGGTTGGTGTAATTTTCTGACAAATTGCTCTAACGGCGGTCTTGTGATGAAGTGCATGCACTTTCAACACCCATATAAACTTCAGAGTTGTCACAAATGGCGATGACACCTATTTATTCTTCGTTTATCTGCAAATTAGCAAGGCCCGGAAAGGGTCATTTCCGGTGATCTAAGGAGTATCTTGACTCAAAAAATTTCTGTATGCTCCGCGCCAACCTGTGGTGGCACTCCGCTTAGATAGTGTAGAAAGCGCCCCTACAGACCATTCTCGCCCCCTCTGACCAATACCCCTAGCTCCGCCACTGCACACGAGAGCTCTTCTGTTGGGGTGCATGCAATAACCTGATTGACTATGCAATGATGGTAGATTATAGATTGAATCACATAACACTATGGAGCCACACAAATAGTTGTTTCTTCAGGGGGAAGACAAGTGTTGCCATGCAGTCTCTGAATATGTCAAAAACCATAATTTGTTCCTCAAGAATTCATACCTCATTTGCATTGTCACATTTTAATGAAAACTGCCATTTTTTTTTGGAACTGCCCTATCAACTTAAGGGGAGGGAAGCAAGAACTTGCAGCTAAAGGGGGTTTTCAAAGGTTTTTTCAAAGGTATTTAAGCAAAGCAAGTAGACATACTGTATAGGTATAGATTGAAAACTTTAAAAGACACTTTTTGACAGAGATGGACTTTTTAACTAGTACTCTGTGGGGGCTTGAAAAGCATGGTGATTGAGATTAAAAAAGAAATGTTTATCTTCAATTTTCATGATTCCTATTTGATTTGTAATTGTTTCTAGAAACATAAGTGATATCTTCCTGTTGCTCCTGGAAGAAACCGAACGCCGAATGTTTTACTTTTTGCAATTTAAAGGTAAATAACATACAAGGTACTGGAGGCAATTAAAACAGAGAGGAACTTTATAAACATTTTGAGAGTAACCAGAAATATTCAGAGAGGGCAGATTTGATTTGTGAATGAAGTATCTGAATTTGAATTTGCTATTATCATGTTATTAACAAATGTTTTAAATGTTTAAAGGCAAGGAAAATGGGTCTTAATTAATAAACACAGAGAACAGATCATAAAACATCTTACAAAGAGATAATGATGCCTGCGTTCCAAGGGGCTTGGGAGGTGGAGGAGAACCACACTGCTTCACTGCGGCCAAATTCCTTGATCACTGATGAAAGAACATGGAGACAGGAGAGGAGGGTTGGACAAGGTGAAAGACATTCAACGACTTTCAATGACATTCTGACTAGTCTGAGGAAATATATCAACATTAAAGGCTGTGAAGACTCGCGCAAAAAGAAACGTCTAATGCCGGTAATTTGACCTAGTTTCGAATGAGGTGTAACAGAAGTGTTAAACACCACCATCGATCGCAGAAAATACACACACACAGCTTGCTACCGTCGGTAATTAGACACTAGTGTACAGTCAGTACATACAGCTGCAGTCAATACCAACATCACAGTATACAAACGATACAGCGATGGACATCTCAGGTCCAGCTAAAGATAACAATTAAGGTATCACGTTTCATTACTGTCTGCATTTTGTAGCGACACGAACAAAACGTCACTTGCAAGCAACAGAAAGTTAACTTTTTCAGATGGCCGCACGCGGTTTGGGGCGAGTCTTCAATGCCTTTAACTGGTAATAAAACAAGTTAAACAAACCAGGTAAGAGGTACTGTGAACATTGTTGTTCACTCACTCACACTACTGGAGGTTACTAACGCCAAATTGATGGTGAATAAAACATGTGGCATTACATGCCCGCAGCTGTTAAAGATACCAGACACCTTTAACTCGACAGGTAATAAGGAGGCCGGGTGGGTGGGAGGCCGGGTGGGAGGCCGGAGGGTGGGTGGGTGGCTGGGTGGGAGGCCGGGTGGGAAGCCGGGTGGGAGGCCGGAGGCCGGGTGGGAGGCCGGGTGGGAGGCCGGGTGGGTGGGTTGACATGCTCATCCACCACAGAGATGCTGATATAGTAACTACAATTTGGAATCACACTGTTACATCACGTTATGTTAATGAGGTGGAAGTGCATTAATGTGCCCAGTGGGGACATATCTCTAAAAACTGAACTCCGATGCCACACTCCAAAAGCACTCGCACTGACGATGAGAGCAGTATGAATATTCTATTGGATACTGTCAGTATGAGCAGTATGATTATCCTGTTTCTAACAGGTAAAGGTAATTAAGGAACTGTTCATACTGACAGTATGATTGAGAAGTATCCATATTCTGCTTAGAAGTATTGGATAAAAGGTAGGGAACTGTTCATACTGTCAGTATGAGCCGTATGAATATCCTGTTTCTAACAGATAAAGTTAAGGAACTGTTCATACTGACAGTATGAGCAGTATCCATATACTGCTTAGAAGTATTGGATAAAAGGTATGGAACTGTTTATACTGTCAGTATGAGCAGTATGAATATCCTGTTTCTAACAGATAAAGGTAAGGAACTGTTCATACTGACAGTATGAGCAGTATCATATTCTGCTTCTATTGGATAAAAGGTTGGGAACTGTTCATACTGTCAGTATGAGCAGTATGAATATCCTGTTTCTAACAGATAAAGTTAAGGAACTGTTCATACTGACAGTATGAGCAGTATCCATATTCTGCTTAGAAGTATTGGATAAAAGGTAGGGAACTGTTCATACTGTCAGTATGAGCAGTATGAATATCCTGTTTCTAACAGATAAAGGTAAGGAACTGTTCATACTGACAGTATGAGCAGTATCATATTCTGCTTCTATTGGATAAAAGGTAGGGAACTGTTCATACTATCAGTATGAGCCGTATGAATATCCTGTTTCTAACAGATAAAGGTTATTAAGGAACTGTTCATACTGACAGTATGAGCAGTATCCATATTCTGCTTAGAAGTATTGGATAAAAGGTATGGAACTGTTCATACTGTCAGTATGAGCAGTATGAATATCCTGTTTCTAACAGGTAAAGTTAAGGAACTGTTCATACTGACAGTATGAGCAGTATCCATATTCTGCTTAGAAGTATTGGATAAAAGGTATGGAACTGTTTATACTGTCAGTATGAGCAGTATGAATATCCTGTTTCTAACAGATAAAGGTAAGGAACTGTTCATACTGACAGTATGAGCAGTATCATATTCTGCTTCTATTGGATAAAAGGTAGGGAACTGTTCATACTGTCAGTATGAGCCATATGAATATCCTGTTTCTAACAGATAAAGGTAATTAAGGAACTGTTCATACTGACAGTATGAGCAGTATCCATATTCTGCTTAGAAGTATTAGATAAAAGGTAGGGAACTGTTCATACTGTCAGTATGAGCAGTATGAATATCCTGTTTCTAACAGATAAAGGTAAGGAACTCTTCATACTGACAGTATGAGCAGTATCATATTCTGCTTCTATTGGATAAAAGGTTGGGAACTGTTCATACTGACAGTATGAGCAGTATGCATATCCTGTTTCTATTGGATAAAAGGTATGGAACTGTTCATACTGACAGTATGAGCAGTATCCATATTCTGCTTCTATTGGATAAAAGGTTGGGAACTGTTCATACTGTCAGCATGAGTGCTGTGAAGCATGATGTAATAGGGCAGTATAGAACGGCATTTCTAGCATTGATAAATGTCCCAACTGATGTGCACTGTAATTGTTCACCAATTCTACTGCACTTGAAATCTAGTTCAAACATATATCAAAAAAAAAAATAAACATATATCATATTCATGCAAAGTAGTAATAAAACAAATTCCTGACAAATATTAAAGTAAACAAGACTATTTCTCAGCACACTTAAGTGTAGTACATATTTCATTGCAAGACAATCTATGCTTACGTTCTGTCATGATTTGAGTCAGTTCGTTGTCATTACAAGATTGGGGGCAGCAAACACCAAACAACAAGTCACTCTGAAAACCAGAAGATAAATGCAAATTGAATGATATATCACAATTGAATTCCTAAACGATATAAAAATATCAACAATTACAGTTTGGCAGATCGAGCGAGAGGTGTGAGACATGTAGTTGGTCTATGCGAGAGGTGTGATCACATGTAGTTGGTCTATGCGAGAGGTTTGAGACATGCAGTGGGTCGGTACGAGATGTAATATATGAGGTGAGTCTGTGTTAGACATGCGGTATGTCTGTGTGAGAGGCGTGAGACATGCAGTGGGTCTGTACCAGAGGTGTGAGACATGCAGTGGGTCTGTGTGAGTGGTGAGACATGCAGTGGGTCTGTGCAAGAGGTTTGAGGCATGCAGTGGGTCTGTGCAGACGTGATATGAAGTGAGTCTGTGTGAGAGGTGTGAGACATGCAGTGGGTCTGTGCGAGATGTGAGACATGCAGTATGTCTGTACCAGAGGTGTGAGACACACAGTGGGTCCGTGTGAGAGGTTTGAGGCAGGCAGTGGGTCTGTGACAGGGTAAGTGCATCCAATAGTTTTATAGCTAAGATATCGAGTTGATAAGTAGTCATTCAAGTCTAAAATGATTGACAGCATATTTGGGGACTCGTTCATCTCTAATTCTTACTAGCAGAACTGATATGAATCAAGCACTTACACGGCTAACTACAGGCACGTTCATCACTCGTGGGTCAGCGTCTATGGGTGCACCAGGATAACGCCCCACCTTGACACCATCGCAGAGCTCAAAGTCACCGTAATACACCTCTCTGTGAGTAAACTCTAAGTCAACCAGGTCGATTGGTCGGGCAGACGAGGCACGCACTGTTAACAACAAAAAACATTAAAGGAAAAGAAAAAAAAAGAAAAGATAATCGAGACATAGTATATTAATTAGCATACCTGCAGGAAGCAGAATTTATGGACAACCTGGATACTTGTGGTCCCTGCATACTGGATTTTATACCATATCAGAAGGCACTGAAGTAATAGCTCTTGCATGGAGATTGAGTTTCCAACTTCATTTTACTAGCAAAGCATTCATCGCTAGTATCAAACAATTAATTCTATGTTGATCGGGGTGAAACTTCAGCAGTATGGCCTCTCAATCTTAATCATGTACTACATTCCTTCTATATAGGGGCTGACAATTTTTTCCTTCACAATTTTCTTAAAATTATGAATGATTTTTTTTTTTACGATTTTTTCATTCACTCTAAAGGGTCTTGATCATTAAACAAAGAATGTGGCAATAAGTGTTCAAAATTTCCAATATTTTTTTTATCAAGTTGTTTTCTTACTTTGTAGGGCATATTTCTTGTACTCGAGTAAGTCTGACAAAAAGAGTGCCGTGTCCTGCAAGCAGGTGTCAGAGACCAAGTCGGTAAGGTTGCCGAGTACCCCAACGCTCGAGCCTGTAGACTCATCGTCGTCACCAAGCCTACCGAGAGCTGCTTGAATCAAGTCCAGTTGGGTGACATCATCAAACATAACGACTGAAAACTCATTACCAGTGATGAGGAGAGAACTTGTGTTATCTTGGGCACTTGTAGATCCGATAACAAAAAAACCCAGGACGAAACACAACAGCGGATGAAATCTGCAGTGCTGTAAGATTGCCATGACGACCAACCTGTACAGAAAGGCAGCTGCTGCAGCTTGGTCCGTCTCTGTTGCCACGGAGATTATATCCAAAGCTATAACTATAGCTATGGGTAAACTAGACAAGAACACATGTACTATAGATGTTATTATTTGTATTACATTCAGACCGAGGACCCCATTGTATTTTCCATTGTTCAAATCCACGTACCCTAACCTTAACAATACCCCATACAATAGAATTCTTCCGGGGACATGGTGGATCTTTAGAAATCACAACCGAGGACCTGAAATTCTTTTGTTCAAGTCCTCGGTCAGATATATAGCAAAACAAACGCACCCACACATAGTACATACACAAACCCACGCACCCACACATGCCGGCGTGACTACAAAGGTTCCTTTGCTTTCAGCAAGGAACCAAAAATGGGACGTGATCCAAGGAATCCATTCCAGGACTAACTCAGCCCTGGGTAACATGTGTTGATTTTAAAAATAGTACTCTATGTTCTTACATAGACAGGCATATGATAGAATTGGTTGGTCTTTCACTCTTACTTAACTGAATAATTAATAATTTCTGTTTCTAAATACTACAAGTTGGCCTAATTGATACTGATAGGCCTGAATGCCCAGTATATTTTTGAATTTTAAAAGCAATTTTTGAAATGCTGATTTATCAGGGCCTATGCTGAGTTGTAGGCTATATATGTCACCGTGTAGAAAAGACGAGAACCACCGGTAATTGGAGACAAAAATGCCAGTTCTTTACATTCTTAAACAGACCACAGTAGATCGATCACCAACTTTTAACTGGATCATGTTGTAGTATATGTAGCTTTTCAATGGACAAAACCCCAAAGAACAAATTAAACTCTTCGCAACTACCTTTAAAAATATCTTTACTGCCCTGACTGACCCTAATTTCAATAACCTCTTTAAAGAAGAAATAGACAAATGTGTCCAAAGAAATGCCAATAACCTTCTCCCATCCCTCAATGGTACTTTAGATGACCAAAACCCCCTTACCAAACCAATTAACCATAACAAATGGAAAAGGACAATAAATAAATCCCCCAAAAATTTCCTATCCTGGGAAAGATGGGGTAATGTACATAATGCTAAAAAACTGCTCAGATAACTTTATCAAACTAACTCAACATCTCTTTAACGAGACACTCACAACAGGCTATTTTCCAAAGCCTTGGAAACATGCACTTACAATACTGTTAGTTAAACCAAACAAAACCCGAACAAACCCAGAAAACTACTACAGACCTATAAGCCTACTTTCAGCAATAGTTAAAAATATTTGAAAAAATAATGGATAACAGTATAAGAACCCACCTAGAAAGCAATAACCTCTTTAACACCTCTCAATCCGGATTCAGGACAAATAAATCTACAATAAACCCCATTGCTAGATTAACTGCATGAAGGAATCAAAATAGGATTTAAAGTAAACTGAACACAACAGCAGTCTTCCTTAAAGCACAAAAGGCATTCTATGAAACCTGATATAATGGTCTAAAGTACAAAATATTCAAATTCAACCTCCCAGTAAATATCACCAGGCTCCTTGCTTCTTATTTAAGTAACCGGATTATGCAAATTAAGTACAATTCCAGCCATTCCGATCCTTTCATTCTAGAAGCTGGCACTCCCCAAGGCTCAGTACTAAGTCATAGTTCCCAACTCTTGAGAAGGCAAATGCTGGTCCATGCCACGAATCGCCGTCCTGGGGGAGGGGTATAAGGGGAGGGGGTGTCCCTTGTATTTTTTTGGAATCCTGGTGATGCCTACATGTAAAATGGTGGCACTTAGAAAGGCTTTTGTCACCCAAAATTTACTGAGAAATATGCATTTTTTTGTGGGTAACATCAATAAATTGAATAGTAGGTGATAATTCATTCTTTCCCGTGGCATGAAAATGTTCGCTACTCGCCCCAATGAAAAGAAATATAGGCTAATTTGAGGTTCAAATGGTGCTGTAAAGGAGGTTTTATACTCTATTATGCTAAATGCTTAAGAAATGATGGTTGCTAAGTCAAAATTTGATGCAATTTTTTTTTATGTAAACTTGACAATTACAATGCGGGTTTTTCGGACGCTTGCGCGGGTTTGGGTGTTAGAATGCGGGTCCAACCCGCGAATTGCGGGTCAGTTGTGAGCTCTGACTAAGTCCTATATGTACTCTACTATGTAAACAGTTGGCAGGCAGTCCTGGAGTCGAAGCAGCGTGACATTTGCCTTCAGGTTGAAGGCGATTTTCGCCGTTTATCTGGGGCTGCCTTTCTTGGACGCTGGTGTGCTGGGGGGGGGGGGGGG
>JAIPMN010005461.1:18529-45850 GCA_020650975.1 Apostichopus californicus
GGGGGGGGGGGGAGGAGGGTGTTTCGTTTCGCTGCGTGCTGATCGTCCTTTTGTGGTTTTTTGAATGTTTGAGTGGGTGGTTGGGGGTTTGTTTCTGCAGGTCGATGGGTATTTACTTTTTTGGCTCGCTTGACTTGAGTTTTGGGTCAGAATGGGATGGCTCTGATAGTGACGTTTTGGATCCCGCATGGCGGGTCATGTAAAAAGCACTATGTAAACGACCTACCCCACCAATAAAGTCAGTACTACCAAAATTAGCCAATTTGCTGACAATATAGCCATGTGGAACACTTGTAAAACAGTCAGTCACAAATGCATTAAATTATCTACAAAACTCAATTTATATAATAGAAGAGTGGTGTTACCAATGGTGAAAAAAATAAACCCAATTAAGAGTAAATTCATCATTTTCGAATACCTGTTTATAGTAGAAACAAAGAAAATCCAAGACAATCAACCTCTTTAATCATACAATAACTAATTAGCAAAGAAGCTATTTTCCTAGGCATAACAATTGATAAAGAACTAAAATATAAAACTCATATAAATAAAGTTGTGGGATAGCATGGAGAACCCTTAATTACACTAAGAACATTAAGTAATACAAACTAATTAAGAGCCGAAACTCTCCTCAAAATCTATCACGCCAAAATCAAACCTATTCTTTAAAAATATTAAAGAGCATACATATAACTCTACCTAGCGTATCTGCCTCAAAACCCAAAGGTTTACTTCCAATAAACAACTTAACGAAATTGGCAAAACATCCAGCATTAATATTATTAGCCTACTATCAAAAACTTTGACACCAAACTTCTCAAAAATAACTTAATACATGTATGACCCTCTAATAAAAAATCTACTCCTTGATTATATAATCTCTACTAAATTTCTACTAGAAAAAAAAGTTCTATAGTTAATTAATTCTATAGTTGATTTCCCAAATTCTGCAGGAATTGGTCCCCGCCCAGTTTGATCAGATTTCACACACTTTTCACGACGTAACACATTACGTAACATTAACAATGTCATGGACGATAGGGTTATGGTCTAGCTTGACAGTTACAACTGGTTAGTGGACTGGGGTTGCCTGTTTGGTTTCGTGCCCAGTATCAATCTTGGATGACTACTTTTCTTATTACTTATGAAATATATTAATGCTGAAATATATGACAAAGCTGCCTCTATATTATCAACAGACATACGTTCTGTCCAATCACATGTTAATGCTTGTACAAAGCTGTACGTTTGGCGGAACTTAGGTCTAAGGCTTAGTTAGAACATTACGCGATATATAGGTTACGTCAGAATGAACGTAAAAGGTCATCAAACATCAAATAACATCTCACTTTCTAATTAGGGCTTAGAAAATTAATCTGCTAACGTGCAAAACGTTTACTAGAAAACGTTTTAGTAACATTTCTACTTTCAACGTTAAATTTTCATTACGAAAAGCGATTCCCGGCGAAATATTACCAGTTTGTCGATGATTGTAGACCCTACGTTCAATCAGTCCCTGTCAATCCTGTGGTCACCGTCAAATGACCGTACACCGGTGCGCGTGCTTGATTTATACTTCCGTTATACTGTACTGTACGAGTGTACGCAGCACGTAAGACCAGGGAGTTTTCCATAACAACTCCCTGGTAAGACCACGGATCTCGCTGATAATGTACGTCTCTGGATTATTCTACAATGGTATGTATCATGACGTTTATCACTTCACGGAAAATTGAAATACGTCGGTGGCAGACTTTCACTTTACGGCGGTGTAGTGAAGGCCGAAGCCAACAAAAACAAAAGTGATGCTTACAAACCGGTCATTAACAAACATGACTTCCGAATTAGGTGATAACAGAGCTATTGAAAACTGTACTAGCAAGGATTAGGTCTAATCATGGAGCTATAGCTCCATGGTCTAATCATTACGAACAGTCCCACGGGCCACGTTGCTAGGAGGGGGAAAGGGAGGGGGGAGGCATTTCGGAGGTGGTGTTTCCACAATGTTGAAAATTAGGAACGAATTTCCTGAAGACTAAAGATAAATTAAACTTGGCTAAATTATGTTTCTATTTCAGGGGAGGGGGAGGGTAGGGGAAGGGAGAGAAAGGGGTGTTATTATGGGAACTTGCATTTGGATAAAAGCATTATTGGTGGCGACGTTCTGGGCAAACGGTTTACACAACAAAATTATTGGCGGGGGCCTTTGTAAGTTGTTTCATTACAAACAACCAAAACATATATTGCAATTTACAGAAGTGGTTAAGAATGTTGTCAAATTACATTGGTGTCGTCAACATCTAAATAGCTTGTAAATATATATGTGTTGGAATGGAGTAAAATGCTTTATATATTTTTCCTTTCATTTTGCCATTGAGCAATATCTTAAATTTCAAAGCATGCAAAATCCGGACACTGCACTCAGTTGATGTGTGGCAGTTGTTTATCAATGGAGAGGGTGGGAGGGGGCAGGGGCCGGGGGGGGGGTTGGAGGCATGGGGTAAGGGTGTATTGGATGGTTTCTTGATTTTCAACACTTACAGATCAAACAGTAGGCTACAATGGAAACCCAAGAGAATTACACAGTACAAATTTTACAATATTGAAGGCCTATTTATTGAGGCTTTCCATAAACCCAAGCAAGACCAAACCAAACCAAACCAAACACCAACCCAGCACCAACAATTTAATTTCCATTATTGAATAGAGGGCAGCTCAGACCGTCTCCAGTCCATTTAATCTAAAGGTTTGTTTAAACACAAATCGTCTACTTTAACTTCACACTTGACTTGCCTATTGAAACCCTGACATGGGAAACAGGGCGGTAAGTTGAGCCCAACCCCACCCCCCTCCCCACTTTTATGGAAACCTTACTAGTACCCTTTATTCAATATGAAATACCCCTTTTGGTACTAAAACCCCCCCTTTCAAATTTTTGTGACTCATATTAAGTGCTCTTTTTGTTATTTAATCAGTTTAATTAAAGGCATTGAAGACTCGCCCCAAACCGCGTGCGGCCATCTGAAAAAGTTAACTTTCTGTTGCTTGCAAGTGACGTTTTGTTTGTGTCGCTACAAAATGCAGACAGTAATGAAACGTGATACCTTAGTTGTTATCTTTAGCTGGACCTGAGATGTCCATCGCTGTATCGTTTGTATACTGTGCTGTGTGTATTGACCGCAGCTGTATGTACTGACTGTACACTAGTGTCTAATTACCGACGGTAGCAACTGTGTGTGTATTTTCTGGTGGTGTTTAACACTTCTGTTACACCTCATTCGAAACTAGGTCAAATAACCGGCATTACACGTTTCTTTTTGCGCGAGTCTTCACACCCTTTAATGAGAAGTGCCCTGGCTGACAGACATTGAAGAACTGAAAATATGCAGTAAGGTAAGTGCAGAGTATCCAGTTTTGAGGTAACTTTGTGACTTACCCCCTCAACTCAAACTCACATGCCCCACGGCCCCTCAATGTGTGTCCCCCCCCCTCCCCCACCCCCAGATTGGAACCTTTTTCAAATTCCCTAAACCATGAGTTAATTACTTAGGGAGTAGTTTATCCCTAAAATATCTCATGAAACCCATCCAGTCATTCAAATGATGCTATCTTTGTACCTAGTTCGTGTAAATCTGCCTTGTTATTAAGTAATTTAAAAATAATGCTTTGCATTAAATTTGTTCAATTTTCTCATATTTTATTGATACCCAATATAACTCAATAATTTCACTAATCCAATCCACTTTTATTTCAATTAGTACCATAAAAGTCAAAACCAGTTTGACAATTTCCAAATTGCCTTTTATTATAGATAAGAAAAAATCCTCTGAAGAAGATCCTGCTAGGATCGAAACGTCAGGCCAACTTACTTTTACACATTCTATTACACAGGCTCTCTAGTGGATAAGCAGTTTGCTAACAGTTTTATTTTATTTTAAGAAAAAATTCTCTTGACAATGGAATGAAATGGAATAATTATCTCTAATAATTCATGAATTGAGATATTATAGATAGATGGTAAAATAAACCGTTGTAGCAGTGTAATTTAGTCTATTGAGTTTAAACTCAGCTCAAAAAATGTGGCCAAATTTCAGGCTTATCTTTGATCGTACTGTTTTAAACCTGGCGATGTGTTTTACCACATGATTATAAAATTTCAAACTTAGCCAAAAGGAAAGAAGGTACCTAAAATATTCTACAAAAACAATAACGTATAACCAGGCTTTTGATATCATTGTAAAGAAAGTGCATTTGGACTCAACTTTTCAAGTTTCCCTTATCATTAATCTGTCAGTGTTCAGTTTGTTTTATATTTATTTTTGGAAACAAATTAAGTAGGGATATTGCAAGTGAATTATAACACACCCATTTCTCTCTGATTCCGTCCAAATTGAAGTTCGGGACAACTTTTTACTCCCTTCCTCCACATTTACACAACTCGTCTTCCTTTCCTCTGCCCACCAAGACCCTACCCGACCACGAAGGTGGGGATGGGGTGGGGGTGTAAAAGGGTATCACTTCCCCTGTTCACTGGCGTGACATGGTAGCTATCTTCATTCCTTCAGGCCCTCCGTGATATTTTAATTTCTCTCCGCCATTTAACGCGGCAAATTTTATCGTCGAGGCCGATATTATTACGTCATCCGGCCAAAACTTGATATAAAACTGGAAATGTCATTTCTCAAATTGAGTTTCGAGTCCCTTTCATTTGTCACCTGGTCTCCTTTTGATCTGTCGATCTATCCTTTTTCTGGTTGACCTCTCGCCATTTCCTGATGAGCTTCTTGACGATATCGATCACCTCCTTGGGTTTCCTGTAGATCATGTGACCGTCTTACTTGATATAAAACTGGAAATGTCATTTCTCAAATTGAGTTTCGAGTCCCTTTCATTTGTCACCTGGTCTCCTTTTGATCTGTCGATCTATTCTTTTTCTGGTTGACCTCTCGCCATTTCCTGACGAGCTTCTTGACGATATCGATCACCTCCTTGGGTTTTCTGTATATCATGTGACCGTCGCTGCCGTTTATTAAGACCGGTTTAGCGTTCCGGTGAATCGACATCAGGAATTCCACCGAGGATTCCCACGCCTGCAAACATAAAAACCGGCAAAAACAAATATCCGTGGGAATGATGGAATGTCGTAAAAGGAAGACCGAAGACGGGTTGATTCATTTTCAGCATTAGTTACGAGATGTGTATACAGACAAGGGCGTAGGAACCAGGGGTGCTGGGGGGGCACCAGGCCCCCCAGTAAAAAATATGGGGGGTGGAAGTATCATTCCGCCCCCCCGCTTCGCAAGTCAGAAAACCCCTTTTTCATTTCTGCCCTTGGTGCTCAGAACATTTGGGCAGAAAAAAATCTCATTTGGAGCACCAAATTGCATCTAAGGCCAGGTGAAAATGCAAAATTATTTACAAAATGGAGTGGGTGTTGAAGTGCCCTATATTGCAACTGAGGCCACCTGGAAATGCAAAAAATTTCCAAAGGGGAGGGGGACACCCCCTCCACTTAGACCCCTCCCCTACGCCACTGTATACAGATGATAGATTTTTAAGTTGGGTTGTATTATATTGGATACTCCTTTATCAAAGGATATTTCTGTGGCAGACAATATGAACCAATATGTTGACGAAAATATTCCACACCGGTAGCTGAAATCTTGATATCTTTTCCATAACTTGAGATATAATTGATCGAAATGACATTTGTTTCCACTGGCTAAACATTCAACTACTCCAGGAAGTTGGATCACAGTAGGGTGAGGGGGGGGTGGGGGATCTGTGATGTTATCTGGGCAAATGCTCTTTAAAAACCTTTACTATCACCTTCTTATTGATATCATCCTTGAAACCAGAAAACCAGATACACTTGGAAAGATTGTAGATAACTGACAATGTTATGTGTACTTGAAAAATGCAACATTTTTGTGGTTACATTATTTTTCAACAGTGAAAAATTGGTATAAATTATTACACAGAAAAACACCCAAAAAAGAATGTAATCTCTCATGAGATGATGACATCATGCAGTCTACTGTTGCCAGATGCTTATGCAATCAAACCATCCCCAAATTTGACAGATTAATCAACTTTGCCACCGAAAAATGCTATGAGGATGTTGGTTTATGACGTACAGATGCAGCAAACCTTCGGCAATTTTGTTTCGCCGACAACTTCGGCTAACAGGATGCCCCCCCCCCTTAAAATAAAAGATTAATTTCTTAAACGGTGGTGCATGGTACTAAAATGACTAACAAAAAATGGCAGCATTAAATCAGGGAATCGGGATTTTGATTCGGGTTCAAATCAATTTCACAAAAAGTTGGAAAGCAGACGGAAGAACTAGAAAGAACTACCCACTTTGGTTCTCCTTGTAAAGAGCTTACCTCATTTAGAATGTTGGGCAGTTCATCGTCATGGTAATTACCAGTTACCACGGTAACAGAGACACTACTTGGAAAAGGTTTGACTTTGTATGCGGTTCTAAAATAGACAAAAGCAAAAATATACATATGAACGAGTTCAATTAGTGCTTGTCATGTCTTTGCTCACAAATTAGCTAAAAAATCCTTCTTGCCATTGCTCAAGTGATTTTTCAAAATGCTAAATTGTGATTTTTTCCCCCCCTGTCTATTGAAAAAAGGGAGATGATTAAATCAAATATAAATTCTGAATCTAATTTTTTTTTTGTTAAATCCAAACAGATATATTGTAATCATATTCTGGTCAAATTGGGTTTTTTTTTGTAACGGCTTTATTCATTCATAGCCCCTGTATCAAAAATGCTAAATTATGTTGTTTTCACCCTGTCTATTGAAAAAGGAGATGAAAATTATGAAATGCAAATTCTGAGAATAACTTTTTAATCCAAACTGATACACTATCACCATCGTCAAGTTACGCTGTGTTTTTTTTTACTTATTCACACCCCTCCCCCCGATTTAAACTTTGACCTACGGTAATGATACTGCAACTTCAGTTTATATGTTGTCTGATTAGTGGAGTGGTACATGTGTAGTTGGTTTGTGCCTTTGCATAAAGGAGCTTCTGACAATCAGCATTTCTCCGACCGATTCAACCCCCCTCCCCCCCTTCTCCTTTCCCCTTTCTCCCATTAGTTTGACCAATATTCCTCAGTTTTCTTCAGTATACCTGAATTGTTGCACTCCTTATGAAACAATGTAACGGTCAGATGTGAGAGACTAACCTTATTTGAGCGAAAGACTCGTTTATAAAGTAATGTTCGTCAACAGAGGCACTCTGGTGCCCCGGGCGACACATGAGATGTTTCTGTATGAAAGGAAAGGTGAGATAAAAAAAAATAATGATAATAAAATAAAAGAATAAAAAAAAATAAATAATAATTAAATATAATATACTTGATTTTCATGATAACAGATAGAAATGAACTGAAATCAAATCAAATCAGAAAATAGAAAAATAAAAGATGGGATGAGGCGAGACATGACCCAACGAGACAAGGGCTTGGCGAGGCGAGATGAAAAATGAGAAGGCAAGATCAGATGAGACGAGATGACACAAATGCTATGAGATGAGGTGAGATGAGATCAAATGAGACGACATGACGAGGAGATGATGAAAAGAGATGTGACAAGACAAGATGCGAAGAAACAGGAAACCTCATCAATACACAAACAGTTTGTTGCCATGGAAACGGCAACCACAGCCACAGGACGTATTTCTCACCTGCCTGAGAACAACCTCTTCGGGGACGTTATGAGCTTTAATTGGAAGATCCAGCAATTTCAAGATCAGACCCAAACGAGTTAAGCCAGTCGCTGCCGATAGTTGCATTGCTATGGAAGAAGGTAGGAGATGACCCAACCTGATGGATGAAAACAAATAAATAAAAAATAAAATAAAAATGCTTTCAAAATTCTACTTTTCTCATCAAAATCTCATCATTAATATCGACGGTGTTCTGACATTAGCTAGTCAACTGTGGTGTATAACTGTCTTTCGTTGGTTCCATTCCTTGGATCGCTGCTCTCAGGACATTTGAAAAAAGCAACATTGCCTATTTTGTTTATTCGAAGCCGCCGATAACCACTGACACTATTTACTAATGATAGGCAAATGTTTGTTTCGCTGGCCGCTTAACGGCATAATATTAACATCAATGCCATCATTCGTAAAAGAGATTATCGTTGTTGCTCACACCTTATGGTTGGGTAGGCATATACTTCAGACTGAAAGCTAGATTTCTGGGATTATTTTGGTCGTCATTTTGCCCAAGGGGTGTTTACACCGAGGGGATTGTTACCATACCATACTTGATCTGATTCGTTTGCCTTGAATCAGGACAGGCGGCTCGCTGGAATCGGGATAAGGGTTGTCTTTCATTTTTCTTGGCAACTTATATTAACCCACTGGTGAATTTATTGTGCATTATATCATAGGTTTATGCATGGTCATCTGACGTCAACTGGCCAATCAGATTGGAGAATTCTAAACAATTACGAACGAACACATGATAAGCAACACCTGCAAGATGTTTTGGGATAAAATAAAGGTTGAAAATGCCTGTCCATTGTTTCTTTGTAACAACAGACAGTTTAGGTTGAAACACAAATTTTACCTTCAAATCACTAAACTTATGTTTGCTGTTAACTCGGTAGACAGGAAGGGGTACAATTAAACGTAAATATATTCTACCCTTTCTTGGATTTTCTAGGAAAAAGTGATGACAAGATTTCCTGGAACTGAAATAGGATATAAACAATAAGCTTGTCCGGCTTGATCAAAAATGAGTTTATACTCGATGTCCAGAAATGTTAACGTTTCTTTTAAGATTCTTTTAGACGTTAAAAGTTTGACGGACAAATGTCAAAAATATTAAGTGTTCCTACCACATCTCATTCCAAACACCGCCATCTTCTTCCAACAAAACTTCCACAAGGGGATCGATAAGCACAATATCAGAGACTTCCCTGTATGAAGACAAAACATCAACATCGTTAAAAAACAGTTAAACGGCAGAGTTTAATTAAGGGTAACTTTCGTTTTCGTAATTGCACATACTTCTTTTTTGGGGACATTTCATAGTGTGTCTCAGTTTTGATATCAATAATATTACAAAAAGGATTACGAGAAATAGTTAAAACCCAAAATAGGTTTTTGACAGCAGTTAGAAACGACAAACGCTTAACTGGTAATAGTTTCAACATGAAACCCTTACCACCAATCAACAGCTACTATTTCACAGTTTTGGTTCGGTTAAAATTGTGTCTGAAATAAGTAGCTTATTGACTTTTTGCAAGTATCTGTGATTTTCTGGTGGTAAATTCCTTCCTCTGAGAAAAGCATTTTTTTTTATAGTGTGCAGAATGCCAAGTTTCCAATGTCAGTACTGTGACTTTTTCAAACACTTAAAAAAAAAAAAATTTGTATTAGTTTTGATTGTTCATTTACTTCCTGCAGGCCTACTGTGATGGACACCAAAGAAAACAATGCAATGCCTTCAACAAGAAATTGAGGGCACTGACCTTCAAAATCAATCACTAGATCAATCAATCACTAATTGATCACTAATCAATCACTAATTGATCACAAATCAATCAATCACTAGAGTGGGGTACTGAAAGGTTTTCATTCATTGTAAGATTTATGTTGGTTTTAGCTTACAGGAACTTCAATTTGACATGTAGCCATGGTGATATACTTCTAGCCCACTGTCTTTCTTGAACATTTCAGTAACCATATATGGTGTAAAAAATAATCTATTAGCTACAACAACTGTAGATGAGTGTGCAAACTCCATATACTTTTTTACTGAGTTCATTGTACCATGTCTTCAACAGAAATGGCATGTAATGAAACATACATCCAAGCACGGTGTTCGACAGTAACGATCGTTTGCTTCCTGGGAATAAAGTGTGGAGTGTCCACAAAGGAGAGACGTCATTATGCCCTGTGGAATCAGAAAGTTTTCAATAATATCGGTACGGTGCTCATCTGTCTGCAGTTAAAAGAGTTCATGAACTAATGCCCCCCTCCCCCAAAAGTAGCAAGAAAGTAAGGCCCCCTCAAAAAATTTTTATCTGTTATCTTGACGTGATATATAAAGTGTTAACAAATGGCCTACAGGTAATTGCTTAATATCATAATTTGTGGAAGTACTACGAGGAAAGCAAAAACCAGAGAAGAAGAAATGCTCACTCTTCGTACAGCTGGGCATAAAATCTTGCTACCAGTGCTCCCAATTCTGCCCCCACTATTATGAACGGTCTTGGTTGGTCACTGCTGGATGTCACCAAGTAGTGGAGGTCATTCACCATTCTATGGGTGGGGAAATAGGGGAGAAGTGTCAAAATGTTAACCCTGCTGCAAAGGGGGTAAAGAAGAGGGCAGGCGAGGTAGGGGGTGAGGTGATGGGGAGCGGTCAAAGTGGTAACCATGCTACAGACATTGTGCAGAGGAGGGGGGGGGTAAAGGAGAGGGCAGGGGAGAGGGACTGGGGTGATATGGTCAAAGTGGCAACCCGCTGCAGACATTTTGCAAAGGGAGTAAAGGAGTGGGTGGGGGGAGGGGGGCTGGGGTGATGTGGTCAAAGGGGTTACTCTGCTGCAGACATTGTGCAAAGGGGGTAAAGGAGTGGGTGGGGGTTGGAGGGGGTGAGGTGATCAGGTCAAAGTGGCAACCCTGCTGCAGACATTGTGCAAAGGGGATAAAGGAGAGGGAAACCCTGGGTAGCTGTGGTGATGGGGAAGGTGGAAAAATTCACAAAATCAATCATTTTAATCACATAGAGTAGACCAAAGTATCTGAGTATCAATGAGTATTTTCCCCCATAAAAGCTTGAATGATCTGCACAGCCGGTAATCCAAAAAATTAGCCCCATTAAGTTTGAAATATTACCGGGACGAAAACTTTTGTTGTGATTCTTCTCTAGCCATCTTTATACAACATTTTAGGTTTATTTGAAAACTATGCTCGTTCAACTCTGGACGAGGGACGACAATTCTTGAGAAACTTTGAACGAGATGGTCATCAGATATGATGTCGTTGATTTTTACCATTTCCCTTTCCCCAACAGCCTGACTGCATCCCTCACCAATGAAAGCTGGTCTCACCTCTCAACTGTACTCTCGGGACCTCTCCTCTTCCGGTCTTCTTCTGTGATATTCTAAAAAAAAAAAAAATGTTGCAGTAAGAAATAATTGGATTTATTAAAACCGAGCGAATCTGAGAGGAGAGAAATTTTGGATCGTAGTAGATCAAAGATAGGGTTGATCAACTGTTGTGCAGCACAACCAACACTAAGTTATCAAGTATGTCCTGAGAATGATTCATTAATTACCAATATGACACGCCTGATTCGGCACAGTTATTACACATCACCATGCTCTTAGATACATTCCTGCAGTTCCAATCAGGTTGTCAGCCTAGTCGTTCTCCCTCGGTTGGAAGAACGACGGCTTAACATGTATATTTCAACCTCACAAATGACTGTAGTTTTATCTTCTTCGGTCTTCTTCTTCTTCATCTGTGAGGATGAATAAACCCAGGGCTTCAAAATGATGGTTATCAGGTTAGTACAAAAGTTTAGAAGTCTCTTTGAAGCTTGGGAGGATCCATGGTGCAAGCAATATATAAATAGTCTGACGTTGAACAGATTAAACATAGGTGACGGCTCAGACAGAGAAAGTTAGCTACAGTATGTCCCTACCACTGCTACTGCTTACTAGTACTACTACTACTAGTACTACTACTGCTACTAGTACTACTGCTATTGCTTCTAGTACTAATACTACTACTACTACTAATAGTAGTACTACTGCTATTACTAGTACAACTACTACTACTACTACTAGTTCTACTAGTAGTAGTACTACTGCTACTAATAGTACAACTACTACTACTGCCTGCTTCTAGTACTACTTCTACTACTACTACAGCAAAGTACTACTACTGCTACTAGTACTACTGCTACTAGTACTACTGCTACTAGTACTAATACTACTACTACTGCTACTACTAGTACAACTACTACTAGTACTACTACTACTACTGCTTCTAGTACTACTTCTACTACTACTACAACAACTACTACTAATGTTCACCTAACAAAATGTTACAAACACCCGTTTTCACTCCTTAACAGCTTTCTAAGAACAGTCCTTTTTCATAATACCAGGTTTAAAGTAGTCTTTGGCAGTGTTCTCACAAGTCAAGATCAACTCGCTCATTCTCCAGAAATTGCAAAAGACTTGAAAAGATCTGTGACATATCCTCCTCATACAGATTGTACAGTGAATCAACTCATTGACTTGACCTGAGAATGGAAACTATATTGGTTAAGACTCGACTGGACCTCAACGTAAAGAAATGACGGATTACACCTCTCGTCCTCAGTAGCAGTATTAAAGGCATGCTGAAGATAGCAATCATGTACAACATACTTCCTTCTAACCTTGTGTGGCCTGTCGCTCAACCCTAAGCCAGCTCGGTCGTACGAACAAACCTGCGTGAAGGAGACGAGAAAAAACAGAGAAGAATTGACTTCAAAGACATTGACTCACTTTTATCTGCAAACAGTCAACAGTTTATGAAGTGAAAATTAGCTCAAAATCATGAATATTCATACGATAGAAAGGAAAAGACTGCTCGGGGAGATTACAAAGAACGACAACTTTTCACAGCTGTAGATTTTATCTCCGCAGGAAAGGGTTCCTATCCTACCTCAGAATAATAAACCGATTACTCTAAAAGTCTGTGACCCTGTCACTCTTGTACATTACAGTTTAAGTACCAACTAACATGTACTGTACCTCATTATAGGCTGACTGCTAAAACAAATATTAAAATAATAAATAATAAAATAAAATAAAATAAAAAATAAAATAAAAATAAAGACAGATACAGGTTCCTTTTGTGAAGAGTGAATAAAGTTTCCAAAGAAATATGTCATTTGGAAAATTAATAAAAAATAAAATTAAAAAATAAAATAAAAATAAAGTCAGATAAAGGTTCCTTTTGTGAAGAGTGAATAAACTTTCAAAGAAATATGTCATTTGGAATCGCTCAGCTTTATCGAAACAACTTTTGTTAAAAATTTTGATTCAGATGGAACTATTTAATATCATGTATACATCCAACCACATTTGAAAGTTTGAACTGTGCAACTGTTTGAAAAAAGTATCAAGAAAATAAAAATGCATTTCTTAAAAGTCAGGAAACTGGGGTTCTATAGAAGGTGACCAGATGCTCCATTCTCCGGGGACAGTCCCGAGATTTCACGTGCCCTCCCCCTGGGGAATAGTGTCCCCGGATAATATCCACCGTCCCTGGAATATCCCCAAAATTTGTAAAGAGACCCTGTTTAAAATTTTTAATGTCTGCCCTCCTATTTTATCTGGGACAAAATTCTTGTTTCTGGATGTAGTATATTAACCTTGGCCATTTGAAAAAATAGGACCACCAAACACTGGGAGACCCTCAAAATGATTTCCTGTAAGAGTACAGTGTAGGTACTAACCCTTGATGTCAATATGGAGGGAGGAGGGGGAGGGAAGGGAGGGGGGCTTGACTCAACATCAATATCGTGTCCCCAGATTTCCTGGAAAAATAATGGTCACCTTAGTTCTACCCTGATAAATATAACACCATTCATTGCAATGACTGCTACAGCAAAATTGTGTGTATTATTTATTCTCTTCGGATGAGATTAATACAATATTAAGGATCTCACTGGTAAATCACTTGCTATTAAGTTGGAAGATACTTGATGACCTTCCAAATAAATTTAATAAAACCTCAACGTTTGTTAATATAGATTCACTATCTGGTTGTGATGTAAAATCTCCAGCCAAGCTGTATAGGATTTAATCGTATATTAAAGGCATTGAAGACTCGCCCCAAACCATGTGCGGCCATCTGAATAAGTTAACTTTCTGTTGCTTGCAAGTGACGTTTTGTTCGTGTCGCTACAAAATGCAGACAGTAATGAAACGTGATACCTTGTTATCTTTAGTTGGACCTGAGATGTCCATCGCTGTATCGTTTGTATACTGTGCTGTGGGTATTGACCGAAGCTGTATGTACTGACTGTTCACTAGTGTCTAATTACCGACGGTAGCAAGCTGTGTGTGTATTTTCTGGGATCGATGGTGGTGTTTAACACTTCTGTTACACCTCATTCGAAACTAGGTCAAATAACCGACATTAGACATTTCTTTTTGCGCGAGTCTTCACACCCATTAATGGATAACTTACTCTTGTGACTTCTGCTAGAGCTGGTTGAACAGCAAACCAGACCTCTGATGATTGACCAATCGGTGACTCTAAAATGACTGAAATATGAAACACAGAATTACCGTTAATTTTCGGACATGTGCAAGTAAATTTCCTACTCGAGATTACCCTATAGTGGATCTGCTTAAATGAATCGCATGAATAATTCTTTTAACTGTTTATGCAAGTATGCTTACTCAAATCATACAGTATTACTATAAAAAAAATATGTATTTTGCAAAACTATGATATTTAGAAACAGTTAATATTTAATTATAAAGTACCAGTAGATTGTTTTTATTTAATTGATGCCAAAACAGGTACTCATTGCTAACCCTCAAGGGTCACACAATTGTCAAGTATTGAAAACCTCTTTTAATACCTGTCCAATTATCCTATCTGAGAAATACATTTTGTCTAAATTTGAAGTTTGCCATTCCCCAATGTCTTGGAAACTATGTGAGATTGGCCTGCACCCCCCCCCCCCTCCAGTAGAATACTTGTGGCAATTTTAAAATCTAAAATGTCTAGACCGGGCCTTGAAAAACCGTTTTGAAACAACTCACAAACTGGCATCAGAGGCTACAATTCTACTCACCAAATCATAAGATTTACTCGCTAGTTAGTATCGCTAATTGTTTGTGTGATGTAGCCTAGCCTTCGCACGATACTCCTCCCCCACCCTCACCCTCATCACACCCTAACCCAAGTAGAATACATTGACAATCTAAACTGTTTTGCATCTAATTGGGTGAGTTTCAAGTGACAGCAACTGTTACCTGTCGGGCTTCCCTTGCCTGAACAATTCAGGAAGAGTGTCTGATCCCAGCCGATATCGTAGGGAAGACCTGTAAAATCAAACAACGTAAAAAGTGTTGTAAGATCACGTTGCTCGCTGTGCGGTAGAGAAAATTGGAATGTCAAACGGCTGTTTGATACTCTGTAATGCTGAAAATATATTGAGTCATAAGATCTCAGATTATAGACCTTGTACTACTACTACAAAAGTAAACGTAAACAAAGGAGTAGAATCCTCCTCGGTAGGTTTCAGCCAGACTAAGCACTGGTACAAGGCTCTGAGCCCCCAGTATGGGCAGCTTATCTCGTACCAGCCTCTATCTGAAATGCCCCGTGTACGAGTACAAAATTCCATAATGGCAAGGAAAAGTGTAGACAATGTCACAATTTTGCAATGAAATGTATACCCGTACAGAATCACTTCAAGTGTGTGCAGGTAATATCAAAGCTGCTTTCAGGATGGTCAGGTTATGTCCCCAAACTTAGTCAGATCTATGGTCAAACGTAAAATTCTTGGTTCATTATCTCCTTCAGAGATCGAGGCATATCACAGAGGCATTTCATAATCAAAACTCTTTTCATCATTTGGGAATTATTTAAGGGCCAAATTGGAATATATTTGTGCAAACTTGTAGCAATTTGTAGCACAACTAAATCAGGGAGCTACATTATGACTGCAAGGGAGTTCAAATTTGGTAAAAGTTAAGTTTGATTTTTCTCAAAGGCAAATATGGAGGTAACTGCCTTCATTAATTTGTATCACACATATGTTGTTTTCTTCAGTATGTTGACATCATCAAATGCAGTTTTACCAACTCTCTGTTATAAAAGATTGTATTATTTCATTGGGCAAAGTTCATAATATTTCTTAAAGATCGGCGAAAATCACTGACGTTACACAGTTACTTCTCTTACCGTATTCACTAAGGACAGATTCCTCTTTGTTCAAAGCAGCAAGGTTTAAAACAGGAGGCACCAACAAAACACAAAAACCATAGAATAAAACTTTCATGGTAGTCCACAGACACGCCATCACTGGACCAGTCGGTTCTGGTTGAGAAGCACTGCTCTAAATAACATAATGGTGCAAGGTAGAAAGAAAGGTGGTATTAAGGTGATAACCAATTTTTAACCTCACATTGGAGGAGAAAAATGGGGAAGGGGAATGAAGGGGGTGCCAAAGTTTACTACTAGCTATATAAGAACAGATTGAAAAATATTTTGTCCCACCGGCTTTCGACAATTTCCTTGTTCACAACCATGCCATTCACAATTATAACACACGACACATACAAATTTTACGCCCTAATCGCATTCACACCAATGTAGGAAAATATAGCCTTTGACATCGTACAAGCATCACATGGAATTCTTTGCTTCTTAATATCAGGTCACAACCTTCCCGAAATTCGTTTAAATACAAATTAAAGAGATTTTACTTCAACTTATACTGAGATTGAGGTTCCTCTTTCCTTCTTTTCTTTTTCTTCCTTTCTTCTCTTTTTCTTAGTTCTTTTGTTAATTCTTTTTTTTGTAAGTTATTTGTGTACTCTGTGTACATGGAGTGTAACACTAGTCCACAAGGGTTTCCTGATACACTTCCTTTCACATTCCATACAGTAACTCTCTGTATTCACTACTTTTGTTGTATATATGTTGTGAAAAACAAATAAATAAACATAACAAATGATCTTGATAAATCTGATACCTCAAACTTCTTTCATACTGGAAGACAACACAAAGACTAACACAAAGTTAGAATAAAGCAGACATCTTGATCTAGCAAACCTTTGATTTTTTTGTCACATTTCCACGCAGCCCTGCTGGTTTTTCTCCTTTCCGTCGTCTAGCTGATGGGGACTGAGATGGTGCCATGTTGTCTCTGTTTGTTTAAGCTGTAAATATGAAGAAAGTGTTACTCGTTTTGTTTGGCTAGCACTTACCACAGCTACGGAATAGATGGGTATGGAGGATGGGAATTGTTGCAGTTTTATATTTTGCAGTTCTAGCTGTCATTCATCTTGCCGAGTGTGATTTGATTTATTCATGGATGTACAAGCACATGGAAGCAGTTCCACATTTCTTATGGGTACAGAGAGAGGAGGGGGTTGGATGAAACCTAGGGAAATATGGGATAATGGATTCTCACTTCCACAATAGACTATTCGTTATCACAGAAGAGCAGCAAATTCTGTTGGGCCCCATTAATGCCTTAACCGATACCTTTTTATCCATCAAGTATACTTAGGCTGGCTTAAAGCTATTATAATTGCTTATATTCTTGGGTCACATATTCTGGTGTATAAACCTTTAAAATTAACACATGGAACTTGGTGTGTTCTTACTGTCATACTAAGAAAAAGATACTTCCATGATGTGAAAATAATTATTAATACTGAGGCATATTAAATTAGTACATTAGTAATAGTAGGCTAGTACAACTATAAGTACACCCTCAAAAACCTCGCAAACTCACATTAGGTAAGGCCCATTGCATTTGCAAATAAAATTTATGATCTGATAAGTGATAGTACCGAGGCTAGTAATATGTAAAGTTCTGCATGCGACTCAGTTTATAGACTAACGTTAGGCTAAGCCTAACCTAACGTTTATGGCAAACGTTCGGCTGCTCAGCCTGTCCAATGCGTAACAATATTAACGTAGCCTAGTCGAGAAAAGGACCTTTTCTTACGTGTTGTTAATTCACAGTGAACTTAAGTTATTTTTTCACCTCCTGTGCCAGTTTCCCAAACCGAAAGAAAATAATAATAAGGCCTTTAGTGGATTCGCTCCACGTAATGTACTTAGTGCAGTGGAAAATTTCATGTGGTAAACACAGGGCGCAGACATCTTTAGGAACTTCAATATAGTAAAAAATAAGCAAGAGTTTTTGAAGGAATATATGATATTTTTGGTATTTAAATCAATTTTAAAAACGTTATTTCGTAAATAAAATTTACTAAAACATGAAAATAATTTTGTATCCAAATAATTTAGACAAAACGAAGACTTTATTTTAGCTGAACTTAAATCAGATGACAGCGAGCTACGATCATAACAAATGTGTTCCAACCACAGTCGAGTCTGTTACTGACTGTCCTGAATTATAAAAGAAGAGAGTTTATCGCAAGGTAAATGATGGATTCTGGCCTGTATATTGATGTTAACTTTGATGAAAACAGTTTGTAATTTGAGATGATACTTTATAGGCCTATAATGTTTTAGTAACATAACACATACATACATACAATTGCACAACTGACTGGGCCTAGTACTGAGTACTGAGAAAAGTCTGGTCACTTATTGAGCAAGTGTAGCCTAGTCTAATTCAATGTTAGGTAGTATGGCTATGTGGCTCACATTTTCTGTCAAAATCCCATCAATTTGGGATAAAAAGCATGTAACCTTGAGACGATAACCAAAGACATGATGCTGGTAACTCTTTCTGAAATGTTTGTAAAACTTGAAGAAATATATCTGAACAAAATACTGTGTTAGGCTTAACGTTATTATATATGTCTCTAACTTGTCTAAGCCTATCATTAAAATGCTGTAGGATAAGCTTCTAGATATTTATCTGAGTTTTTGCTCCTGCTATCGTAAACTTGCCAAACCAGCTTAAATATTTGAACTGACAATCACAAACAAACACATTTAATAAATGTACCTCCGTAGTCAACATTGACAATAGGTTTTTTTGTTTTCTTATTGCTTCCACAGATTACTATTGATACGAGTAGCTGCATGTAGCTATATGCACACATATAAATATGAAATACTATTATTAAGTTCATGATCACCATTTAAATGTTTCCCAAGCGTTAATACAAAAATGGCCATCTCATATACAAACTCTATCATCACGTTTGCCAAATTGGGTTGCCGCTTTCCTTCCCGTGGACAAAGCAGGAGGTCTTTGCCTTTTTCAACGTTTCCTACCAAGTTCATGAACCTTGTTGCTTGGAAAGAAACTGCAAATTTGGGTCATTCTAGACCACCAAGAAATGTTAGACTTTGTTCTGGTCAAGCTAAGAGGCAGGCAGCTGCTGCAGAGGAGTTGCCCACCTTTAAGTATGCCGGGAAGACAACGTCTAGACATTCAAATGTTCATGTCTGTGGATTTTCATACACTGGAGCCCTAGGTATTCCACACTTTGTAGTTACCAAGGGAACCAAGTACCGACGGAAAAAGCAGTACGTTCCAAATCCATATAAACTTCCAATGCCAAAGAAGGTGAGTTGTGTTACAAAATTTTATTACATATTTTATCAAGAGGAATGGGTAAATTATAACCTACGACGTAAGAGCAGTTGATCATAGCATGGTACCCCAGGATCACCTTTCACAAATGAGCTACCAATTGAGCTTTAATTCTGTCATTGACAGTTGTTGTTGAATGCTACTTATGTAACTATTTCTAGACTTTGCTGGAGGTACTAGTGCTAGCGTCTGCAGTGCCTTGCATACCATATACAGTTTCTGTGTCAGATATATACAAGGGAAAATTAGATTCAAGATTTACATTCTAGTTTACCTTTCAAAGAGATCTTAATAAAAGGAGGACAAAGTTGAAATTTTACTATGGATATACAGTATAATTATTCATGCAATGTATCAATATTTCATACCAGTATATACTACACACATGTATACTCTTCTTATCTTTTCAGATCACTTCTGTTGCTTGTGGTTATGGCTTTACTCTGCTCTCCAGTAACAGTCTGGAATCACCCAAAGTTTGGGGAACTGGGATTAACACAGACTCGCAACTTGGATTCCAATCACGGAGTCACACCCTGGGTGAGACCCCCTTTTAAACAGTTTACCGAAAAGTTGGACAGTTTCAGGATTTTAGATCTATCCAACAAACATCATTTATGAAAATTGTAAACCAGATCCATAGTTGGTTGAAGGAGCTGTATATTTATCATTGTTTGAGGGTGGAAGTCTTATCCTTTGGTTGATTTATACATTTGAAAATGTCTGTATCAAGGTATACCTCAAAGGGTGTGAAGACTCGCGCAAAAAGAAACGTCTGATGCCGGTAATCTGACCTAGTTCCAAATGAGGTGTAACAGAAGTGTTAGACAACACCATCGATCCCAGAAAATACACACACAGCTTGCTACCATAGGTAATTAGAATTATTAGACACTAGTGTACAGTCAGTACATACAGCTGCGGTCAATACCCACAGCACAGTGTACAAACGATACAGCGATGGACATCTGAGGTCCAGCTAAAGATAACAAGTTATCACGTTTCATTACTGTCTGCATTTTGTAGCAACAAGAGAAAAACTTCACTTGCAAGCAACGGAAAGTTAACTTTTTCATAGGGCGGCACGCGGTTTGGGGCGAGTCTTCAATGCCTTTAAATAATTCTCAGCCAAAAAGTAATATTGAAATTTGGGCAATGAAATCAACTCTGTCAGTTATGGATAGTTTTGCATTGAAAAATGTTGCTAAATATTATTCATTTTTATGCAGGGAAGGCATTTGTCTCTTCAAGGACTGTGAATAAACTAATTTTGCATCTCAAGTTTTCTAACATTGTTTCTTTACTGCAGAGAGTGGCCTGTCATATGTGATTGCGCCCGCATGCCTGGATTTACCTTTAACGAAACCCAGAGACACAAGAGTGACTCAAGTAGCTTGTGGCCGTGCACACAGTATCATACTAACAGATAAGGAGGGTGGTGAGTGGTAATACTTTTGCCTTAAAATAAGAGCTTATTCAATCAATCCCAGTAGTAGTCATGGGAACCTTCTGAAAGTTTATGGTACTGATGCCAGATTTTGTGAATTTGTCGGAATTTGTAGAAAATGTCCAAAAGTTTTGAAACACTTTGAACTGTTGGGAATCACACTGACTAAGGAGCTCTGTAAGGTTGTCCACAGCATGTATGGAAACGTAATTTATTACCTGAAGTCCACATTCAGTGACGCTATTGACCTCCTGTACAGCCCATATATGTCACTGGATGCCTCAATAAACCGCAGCCAAAACGTAGTGAATCCCGTCATGCAAAATGTTAAACATACCCGTCTAAAAGTGAAGTGTTTGACAGGAAGGTGATTGTGGGGGGGGGGGATATATTGGAGTTGATAACAATATTTGAAACATGAGGTACTTATCTTTGAAACTGAAAATTCTCCTTTTGTTGGTCTTTTCCAATAGTTTTCAGCCTGGGTAACAATGCACATGGCCAATGTGGTAGACCAGTGGTGGATCAAGAAGATTACAGGTATGGTAAATGGAAGGATTAGTATGCTTGTTATTAAGAGATTTACAGAAGGGAAAGGGAAGAGGGGGTCGGGGTAGAGAGGGTTGCTTATGCACAAAGATCAAATCATATCAATCATTTCCCACGGTATGGATAAAAAAAGACCAAAAGTCATCACCTTTGTGAAACATTCTTTTTCTGATTTTAGAGATTTTTAGAGTTATGATATGTTGCATATATCTTTTCAAATCCACTGGCAAAAAAAAACAAACTTACAGGCAAATGAAAATGAAATTATCACATAATTCACTTTTTGATCTATAATGATGTTTGATCTCAGTTTATAACTAGCAATTAGTTTGCGGAAAGTTGTCTAGAAGAGAATGCCAGTATTTAACTGGTTGTATTTCAGAATTAAAGTTACAAATGAATCCCTTTTTACACCAGTGCAGGAGCAAAACATGTTTCACATATTTTTCATTACAGTCTCTTACAATTGAGAAAGCCTTAAATGCCTCATGAAAGATTTGTCAAGTTTTAATTCAGAGTTTTATAGATCCTGCTAGGATCGAAACGTCAGGCCAACTTACTTTTACACATTCTATTACACAGGCTCTCTAGTGGATAAGCAGTTTGCTAACAGTTTTATTTTATTTTCAGTTTTAATTCAAGCAAATATATGTAGCCTAGTCATTAAAAGTACCACTCTCACAGGAAATGAACCTAGACCCTGAGTTATTTGCATTGATTCTGTAAATTCAACGTAGAGGGAAGTCCTTGCAGATTGTAAATATGATAGGGCACATGAATTCTAATCCCTTTTCTTATCATTTTTGGTTTCTTCAGTTCCAGCAAAGTCATAACCAAAATCAAAGGCATCGAGGGTGAAGTAAAACAGGTAAATTAATTTTTTGATAGAAATATATATTCTGAATGAAATATTCCATTCAGGCCCGAGTAGGTGATGTAAATGCACCGACGCGAAATTGCTGCAGTACATTTGAATTTTTACCACCATATATCACTCAGATATTAACTGAGAAGTTGTTATCATGATAAAAAGTTATATGATCAAACCTATTCAAGCACTCCGTCAAGCCCTGTGTTCGTTAAAGTTAATAATAATAATAAATTACAATTATATAGCGCTTAATACAGCGTTTCAAAGCGCTTTACAAAGTAGGAAAGAGACAAAGGAAACCAAGGAATAAAAGAAACTTGGAATCAAACAGAAATGTTTTGAGTTGTCTCTTGAAAATACAAAGGGAGGGAGAGTCAAGAACGTGAAATGGGAGTCCGTTCCAAAGAGAAGGCGCAGCGACAGAAATAAATTTAATACAGAATTACAGATGTTTAATACAGTCAGATAGAAACTAGCACTAAGTTAAGTGACCGGAAAATCAAACTGGACTGACTGCTGGTACTGTGCTTACTGCTACAAGAACTTGCAGAGCACTGACCCAGCAGCAGTAGAATCTGAAAGTAAGTGGGATACCCATCCATCCTGAAAATTGAAATTGTCAAGTTTGGGGAGACATATTAATAATCTTTCTGCATATTTCGTGATGGCATTCTGTTCATCGTGGTTGTTGATTTTTACTTGTGTCTCAAACATCATCATTCCCAGGTGGCTTGTGGTCACGATCACAGTCTGTTCTTAACTAAAGCCGGTGAGGTCTACAGCTGTGGCTGGGGTGCTGATGGCCAGACAGGTACGACAGAAACTCAGTTAAAAGAGTGGCTTGTGGCTCTTCAATGGATTCCATACACATATTGCATATTGTTAAGCTTGTTTGATAGGGAACCTATTGATATCATACTAGTCTGTGTTTGGTTTGATGTGTATGTTAATTGTGGGGGGAGGGTAGGGGGAGGGGAATGTTGTGAAAATACATGTGCATTGTTATAGTGGATTTCATACACAGATTTGCATATTACCAAACTTTGTTTGATAGGGAACTTCTTCATATCATACTAGTCTGTGTGTTGGATTGTCTGTTCATTTTTGGGGGAGGGGAAAGTGTGTGAAAAGACTATTGTGCATTATTACAGTGGTTTTCATACACAGATTGGCATATTACTAAACTTTGTTTGATAGGGAACCTCTTAATATCATACTAGTATGTGTGTGTTTGCTTGTCGGGAAGGGGGGGGGGGAGGAGGAGGGGGAGGGTTGTGAAAAAAAACTTGTGTACAGTATAACAGAAAAAACCCTTGATCATCAAGACATGACAGTAGGGCAGGCTCTCCGAAATTTACAGAAATTTGAATAATTGAGTTTCTTATACTTTACTGTGGTAGGCTGTTGTAATTGACTGTATGCTGTATGTATTACTGTATGACTTTGGGTATGACTGTATGTAATTGACTGTATGTATAAGTGTATTTTACAACTATTCTGTAAACTGCTTGGACACATGCTGTTCTCTGTGTTTGTGTCATTTATAGATGCAGTTGTCATGGTATATGATTTAAGAACATCAACCACATGGGTAGATAACTTTCAGTTTGTTTTGTCTTAAGATGTTTTTAAGCGGGAAATTAGACTGGAGAAATATCAGGAACACAAAGTATGACCAACTGTAGACTATCAGGTCGTGTTCATAACGTCAACTCTGTGTAATTTTCTTCGTCAGGTCTCGGCCATTACGACACTTGTTCTACCCCGACGAAAGTTGAGGGCGACCTCAAGGGGGAGGCCATCTCAGAAGTGGTGGCATTCTCAGATTGTTGTCTCGCAGTCTCTGGTGAGTGATGTCATATTTTTGTGAGTAAGGATTAAAGCAAGAATGCCTTACATCATTGGAATGTCATGTTCGAAAGGAAGAAAAACAAGAGACGAAAAGTTTGATCTCCAACATCTTGTAGTTAAAATCAGCAGAGTGTAATAGCAAACATGACAAAAGATTTTATCAATTCTGTGACGAATAGTGCTATATTATTGCAATGGTGTGACAGAGGCTTAAAACCAAGTGTAAGGATATGTTATGTGGAGAAAAGAAAGAAATGTTTACTTTTGTTTGGGAAACTTCTTCAAGAGCATAAACTTACTTAACAATTAAAGGCTACGTTCTTTTTTGAGAGAGATGTTGAGCTTGTCTCACGTTTTGTTTTCCAATACATTGTATTTATACATTTTGTTGACCTTTGTCTATAACATAATTTATGTTACTGCACAGAAAGTTCATCGTCTAGCAAAGTCGTTTAAATTTTGTAGGTTTGAAGGATTTACATTTACCAGTCAACATGAAATTTTCAATCTCATAAAAGCAATATTTTTGTGTTGAAGTAGTTGATACAGGACAAAATATTTATTAACTTTTGCAAAATTGTTTTGAAATTATCACTTCATCTGCAGAGAATGGTGATTTATTCGGATGGGGTAATTCGGAATATAATCAACTCAGTTTGGTGTCCGAGGAAACTCAGGTATGAAAAACATCGGATTCTTTTTTATGATGTGAGATATGTAAATATTAAAGCCACAAGAATGAACTCTTTGCTAATGTGCTCGTATTAAAAAAAAAGTGTAAAATTCTGCTTAAAATGATAAAGCAATCGGTGATGATGGTGCTCTGCTTATTAAGATCTTTATTTTTTTTGTTTATGATCTTTCCGTATTTCATGTTTTTACGACAGGTTTGTACGCCGAGACATCTCAAATGCCAAGGCGTAGGACAAATCATTTCCGCAGCTGTAGGTGGATCTATATGTGCAATAGTAAACAGTGAGTACTTCCATAGCAAAACTTTAATTATCATTCAAAGCGGGGTGAATGGGGGGGGGGGTGAGGGAGGAGCGAGGTGTAGGGCTTGTGGGGTGGGGAGAGGTAGATAGGGTATATTTTTCTCTGGCTGTGTTCAATGTTGATATTTGCATCACAGGTAACTTACGAACATCAAAGAATTAATAATAAATGCTTTCTTTAGCAAATCTCATTTCATGACAAAATAACTTTTAGATCAGAAGTGAAATCCGAAGAGAAATAATGTCAGGTGCTCCACGGTGTAGGTAATAGATGGGAGACATAAACCACACTGTAGCTTTAGATCGACGGACAAATTAGTATCGTCATTTCAAGGAGTTTGTCCAATAAATCTGTAGCACTTTTCAAGTTTGTGTATTCATTTCCAGTAAGTTTCCCATTGTTTTCGTTCACTTTTATATTACCCTGAAACTTAGAACCGTGAATGTCATTCTTGATAACGTTTTTCGATAAGCTACTTTCCTTGGCATCAAATGTTACTTTGTGGTCAACGACTTTTAAATTTTTTTTTATCCCTGCCTCTATTTTCTCTTACATATCTACAGACGAAGGTGACCTCTTCACATGGGGATATGGAATTCTGGGGAAAGGACCTAACCTCGCAGAGAGCAAGTACCCGCAACACATCCCATCAACATTGGTTGGGAGGTCGAATATTAACCCCGAGGTCAAGGTGTCAAAGGTCAGATGTGGACTTCATCACTTTGCAGCCATGACAGGTCAGTCAGTATCAGCTGGTTCGTTTCCAGGAATAGCGCGAAATAAGAAAAAGAAGGCCGATTATTTTGGCATCGCTCTTCAAGCTAACTCTCGATCCAGCTGTCTCAACCTGGACCATGAGGGTTGTCTAAGAAAATAGTGGGGAGGGGGGCGGGGGGTCTGTGAGGGCAAAGGTGTTCACCTGAGGTGTCTGCAAAATTTGGGGTGAACGTTGCAGAGGCTGCATGTGTGGGGTCTGTTTACCTTATATACTCTGTGAAGACAATCAGGATAAGTCTGAAAGTGCCTCCAGACAAAGATACCAACATTCTCCTGACCTGAGACCTTGTGTTTGGGATAAAAACTGAAGACCATGTTGAATATAGTGAATATCATATCTAATGCAATTATTTAGAGTCATATTGGCTTCTTTCTTTCCTCTCATTGATTTTCTGGTGGTTCTAAAAATTGCCTTTGAGACGATCATCATCTTCCCAGAATATATCAGTTTTGCAAATGTAAGTTTCTCTCCTACACCCCCCCCCCCCCACATAACGCCGGTGTGAACAAAACTATTGTATCATTTAAAGCAATCCGCAGCTGGGTTTTTAGCAGTTGATCTTAGGAGGTCAACCCTATTTACCATTTCCTGACCTTTGAACTGCATCTGAAAGCAGCAAGCTTTGTTTTGCGATGTGTCAATTTATATATTTTTTTCCGTCCCCCTGCTCTTGTAGATCGTGGTGATCTGTACACCTGGGGTACCAATGGGACAGGCTGTCTTGGTCTTGGTAACCTAGGAAACCAATTCTTTCCGCTAAGAGTGAGTATTACTCCAAATGTTTCATAACCGTTCATTTCTGATTCTACATTTTTGCTCAAACTGTACTTGATATCAATATTACATAATTGTAACATAATACTTCATCATTAGTTTGCATTTTCATGACATATTGCTCCCCCCAAAACTCTTCAGGTTCTTAATATTTATTGCCATCCGGACCCAAGTCCAACATGTTCTTATAAAGCACCGTCACGACTAACCAGTCGGACCACAAGCTTGCACTTCTAGTCCCGGACAACTTAATTATCTACTCTTTATAAGGTGGTGTGTTTCAAGGATATTTATATGGCAACTCTCATTACAACAGTAACTTAAATCATGTATCCATGCATCAACCACAAGAGTCGAGTGGGTGGCACGGAAAACCAATATACGAGGTGTAAATTCCACCTACCTACCTACACCTTGTCATGTTGGCCGAAATGTACCAGCCCGGGCTGTTTAACAAATTTTGTTGTTGTTGTTAGTTTAATATTTTACTTTAAATCAATATTAACTGCCTTGTTGTTCTATAACTGCTTACCTCTCAAGATATGTAACCCCTCATTCCCAATCTCTTGAGTCGTTTGCAATTTTCTCATGTTTTTCCTCTGTCTGTCTTTCTGGACAGGTCTATGTTCCCGGAGAGGTTTTAGATGTCGCTTGCGGTGTGGACCATACTGTAATCTTGAGCAAGTCCATCGTATAATCGAATGAGGTTTAATTCTACATCCAAAGAAATTTGCCAAAGA
>JAIPMN010005462.1:0-12501 GCA_020650975.1 Apostichopus californicus
GTTGTATACATGTAACCCCAGGTTCATCACTCCCACCCAGGGGACATTAGTCTTCAGAGGAGCGGGGGTTCTTCTGCTCTAATGGGGTCAACTACCTGCACCGAGATACCCGGGTCGTTAGGCACACATCTCAACCATGGGCCTTGTGACATAGAGGGACTTCCACTACTACTACTACAGTAACTACTGGCAACACACTAACAAATTTATAATTACACATAAAGCATATATACAGTATGGCTATGCCATGTATATATGCATAACTAAAGAAAGAAAGAGAAAAAAGGTTAAGTAATAAAGAACGATAGACGATTACTGGTCTGTTGAAATATTAAACAATAAAAACAATCAATGTCATCCATGTATGGATGTGACACTAGTAGGGGGTAGGGACTCACTCCCTCTCTAGACCCGCTGGGCCCTCTGTACGATCAGGGCACATCATGGCCTGGTGGGGAGAAGGCATCTTACGACCAGGACGTGAGTCACACCCACCTAAGCTCAAAGGACCTGTATATAAATTATGAAGTTACATAGCAATATAATCATACAATGGGCTCAACACTAAATACAGACTACTATAAGGATACTTTAATCATTAAGACTAAACATAAATGAAATATGTTTCCAGTAAAAGGCAGAAGTAATAAAGCTCACATCTAGCCGACGTGTCAGTCAATGATGGACACCATGCAGTAAGTCTCAGTCAAGTGCTAATTGCCCTAACCCAATTACTAGCATGTTCCTAATAGACAACTAAATGCATAAATACTAAAATAATATAACACCATATATATACCCAATATGATAAGTCTCTCATAAACATAGCATATGTACCACCAAACAGTAACCTCTGACAAGAACTGTCACCAAGGGAGCTACAGAACATATATCACAGCTAATATGATTCCACAAAACGATAAATTAATATACATGTAGCATATAGTCAAAGTGTAACCTATAGAGTACACAATACAGAAATATTCATAATGGGATACACAACATTGGCTATATGTCATTATCAATGGAACACAAGTATACTAAATTACACCATGGATTGTATACTATAGCTATCAATGGTATGACTTTAAATTAAGCACACAGAAATATTTTGTGCTTAATTTACTTAGAGCCATCACAGAGTAACTAAACATTATTTAACTAAGAAGCTTACTTCTGGAAAATACAAAGTGGTTCGTACCTGTATAGTGGTGATGTCTCCGACATCCTATCGACAGCTGAGGGCTGTCAAGTGAGTGGCACAGACCACTGGTAAACTGGACTTCTTATAGAGCCAAGGGAAAGTACCCTAAAACAATACAACTTCCTGCCCAGCCCAAATAAGGAGATAAATGAACCAGCTGATCGGCTTACTCATTACCGGAAAACACCAACATTGCTCAATAACCACTAAGACACCAGGTGTAAACAACTTAGTGACATAGTCCCAGAGAATGAGTTCATACACAAAGAGGTGCACACTGGGTCACCTGTTTGCAGAAGATCTCTCTCACTCTGGGGACAGCTTAGCTCGCTAATGGGTTATGTGGTGTTCCACTCTTCTGGTACACATGGCCGGACAAAACAATGTTATTCCAAGAATACAGACTTAGTCATGACAACTTCCTGCAATGAAGTGACAGGCCATTGAACTCAATGAGCACCAATAATTTTTAAATGGGAACCTATCATAGGGAGGGGGAATCTAAATCTTAGTACTTACTAGTTAACCAAACAATTAGGGTTGCT
Organism: Apostichopus californicus; assembly: GCA_020650975.1. NCBI lineage: Eukaryota > Metazoa > Echinodermata > Holothuroidea > Aspidochirotida > Stichopodidae > Apostichopus > Apostichopus californicus. The sequence continues at coordinate 1,750 of JAIPMN010005462.1, forward strand.
ACATACATTTAAATAATTAAAACTAAATATGTTCATTTAACTTCATAAACAACTGAGGACTAAGTTGTAATTCCCAATGCCGTTTTGTGCTTTGCAAAAGACAAAGATGCCTTGTAGACATATTATTCCAGGCCATTAAAGTCTAACGTTTCCCTATTGAGTGCATCTCAGGAACTGGCCTTACGGTCAGTTTGCTAGACTATGTAGTCACGACGCTGTAATGAGCCTCGTATCTTTAAATGGATCATTTCACCAACATTAAAAGTGGAATAGAACTATTACATGGGCAGATATGTGAGTGTGCTTTAATAGTTTACAACCCTGGTAAATCAAGGTCCCCACCTTGGGGGGGGGGTCCGACTCTTTGTAGGGTTGCCACACAGTTTGAGAAGGGTCTCCTAAAAATTAAGTGGATGGGGATACTCCCTCGTCATAGACCCCCAGGCAATGACATCTGTCCCCAACATCACAAAGATGACCATGTGGGTCACCAAGTAAAACGTTGTAATCAATAAATTGTTTGCCTCATCTATTCATTAAATAGTTTATTTTCTGTTGAAATCTCATGTTTTTGTGAGGTAACATTTCGTGAGTCAAAGCAACACAGGTTGGAAAGATCAGCAGTAAATCGCACATTATAGGAACTGGCATTTGCTATGTTGATGTAGTTTGGTGACATACGATAAACCGAATAGGATTGTCCATACTTAAGGGCGTATTCTGGTGACTGACATACAGTGTGAAACAAATAGGGAATCGGAGCAAACTATACTCCACTTCTTGATAAAAACCCTATCTGATTATCTTCTTCTTAACTGGAGATATTGTTGGTTGACTTTAATGTTAACTAATTTTGCCAGGTTATCGCTTCATTAATCGATGAAAGAGGCACCAAGGTTGCATCTAGGTGGCACCAAGCCTGCACCCTGGCTGCACCTAGGTGACACTAAGCCTGCACCCTGGTTACACCTAGGTGACACCTAGGTTACACCAAGGATACACCTAATTACGCTGCTGGCTCTTTGTCTCTGTTTTCAGGTTTATAAATTGTTTCATTTTCATTTATGCCTTCATTAGTGTAGCTCAATATTCAGAACTGCCCCCCCTCCTCCCTATCAACTATTGCAACATTATTATAGTGGATGGAAATAGAGAATATGATTTGAATGTGATTCTCAACGAGATCAAACCATTTCTTAGATAGAATGGGCCATTTTATCCCTTTATACCATGTTACTGGTATCACAATACTGGGAGGCATTACCGAAATTGTTTAGAAATGATGCATTAGTCAAAACAGGAGCAATATTCCAGCCACCCCTGTCAAACCTCCAACCCCTACCCCACCCCCAGCTTCTCTTCCCAACCAGACACAGACACCAAACTTCAGAAATAATTATAGTATTGATCCTCCACACCGGTTTGCCTAAGTTCCATATGCGTAGTATTAGTTCAGTGTTGAAGAAGAAACCAATTTCTGGGAATTCATTTATCAACATTTCCATGACTTATTTGTTCTTTTTTTCAGGTTTTCCATCTGAACTCAGTCGAAAACAACAGTATCGAGTCCTTGGGAACATTTTGAATGCACACGTGGTCTCAGTTTTATTGAGGTACCTTGTCAAGTGAACAGCCTCCTTCCTTGAGATGGTTGGTTACAGCCAGAATTGTTATACAGGTAATACAGCACCAGTGTGTGTACAATAAGAATTCACATTGGTGTTAGGATGAGCACTAATACATGTACATACATACAGACATACATACATACTTTTATAAAGCGCAAACTCCATATGATCAATGCGCTAAAATTTACAAGAAAAATAATACCAACAAAATGTACAATTAATTAAACAGGTAAGTCTTAAGTTGTTTTTTGAACAGTGCAGCAGAATTAGAATTACGTATATCAGAGGGAAGAGAGTTCCACAACACAGGACCTGCACTGGAAAAGGCGCCCTCACCCACCCGTTTCTTAGAAGATGACGTAAGAAGCAGGGTCCCATCCATTGCAGACCTGGTAACAGGACCAGATAATGGTGCGGTTTTCCGCTGAAGCATGTTAGAGAGATAAGCCAGGGCTGCATGATTCATACATTTATACACATAAAGACATAATTGAAAATGGATTCTTTCACGGATAGGTAACCAATGCAGGGCACGTAGAAGAGGTTTTGGGCTATCTAACCTAGCTGCCGAGAAAATCAATTTAGCACAACGATTTTTGAGGGATTGAAGGCGATTCAGCTCTTTTGATGTAGCACCATATAAAAGGTCATTGCCATAGTCAAAAGGTGAGAGGAGAACTGCGCGGACAACAGAATGACGAGTTTCTTTATGAAGATAACGGCCAATACGAAATAAATTCCTGAGATGATCATTACATGATGAAACTAAGCTGTTAATCTGTTTTGTCATTTTAAAATCTGAATCAAAAATGATTACGAGAATACGAGTGTAACCCAGGTTTTAATGTAAAAACACACAATCCTGCAGTCCCGAAACAAGAGGACTATGGGGATAAAACAACAAACAGTTAACTCTGAGGATTCCAGTCTAGTATATTCCACAATCACAGAAAATATCTTGCCTCAGTGTCATGATTCACAAACATTTCCAAATAAATGGAAGAAAGGTTAGAAATACCGGTATCCCCCTGAGACCTAATTACAAAAATGTATTAATGTAAATCGAATCTTAAAGGCGTGGTGATTATGAATACCTAAATACAATGTTAAGTGCCGGCAGTTGGTCATCAATAGTAAACCAAATGTCCTCCAGGAACCCAACTTCAGAAAATTCACCTCACAGTGGGTATTGCCTTATACATTTTTAAACCATACCTCTGTGGACAAGAGTACCCCAGGAGATAATTTGCACCTCTAGGCTCATCTGAGGCAAACTGTTCTTCAAAGACGGACCTATCTGTTGGAGATTGACGTACCCTTTTAGCTCAACTGGCCGGGGAACCTGTACTTTTAGCTTCTAGAGAATCTCCAGTGATGGGCTAGTATTTGTCTGGAGAAAACCTCAATCACTGGTAGAATCTGGAGATTCTTTACCTCAGATAAAATTCTGGTAAGTCTGGAGAATCTGAAGTATCTTGATAGTCTGGAGGTTCTGTAGAGTAACATGCCAGGTGCAACGATTAATATAAAAACAATTTACTCTAAAGGTAATATTGCACAAATCTCAGGATTTTAATACTTACTGTATTGCAAACTTCCTCTTCAATAACAAAAAAACAAAATAGAACCACAAATTGAACAACAAAGAACAATAGTTTAACTTGAACTACAGATTAACAAGTCTGGTTTGTCACTTCCTTCAAGTTAAGTGAAAATTCTTGCAAAAAACCTCAATCGAATGTTAAAGGCATTAAACAAGAGTATCAAAAACTGTAACCGGCAAATCTACTTGAGCATTCAATTACAGTTAATATGCCTTCTGCCTTCATACCCACTACTGGATATATAACTGCAACAACAGTTGCAAAACTTGGTAATTTACCTTTAAATATAAACACTAATGTAGCTTGTGTTTTTGATGCAGGTGGCTGAAACAGTAAGTTTTGCATTGACATTAAGTGTTGGTATTCTTACAATTTTCTGCTGTAGGAATACCACTATACATAACATAAAAACAAAACAAAATAAAAGAAACCTAACAGACTCTTACAAAATTTTAGTCTGTAGGAATACCACTATATACTGTATAATAGTACAAACAATAAAAAATAAATAAAAAACATATCCTAGAATCGTATTAAATTTTCGACTGTTGGAATACCACTCACTATACATACAATTAAAAGCAATAAGTTATGACACTTTGAGAAATATCATGCACTATGAATTCAGCTGGTGTTTAAATGTCTGCGCATTGAAATTGACCCATAACAAGTACTTTTTATGTTTCTTTTGGCACAGACTAAAACCTTCTCCAGTAGACATATTTGATTCCTGCTGATGAGATCTGGATTAAAGTTGGAGGTGACAAGCAAGGATGGAGGAAACAAAGAGGAAATGAGGGTTCCCTTGGAAGAGAGAGGTCGATGTCCTCTGAGATCACTGTACAATCTGAAGTCCAATCTCTAAACATACCTCCAACATGGTGAAAGACCATCAACAGCAAAGGATTACTTCAATGTCATTGATGATCATCTTTTTGAAGTTCCACTAGATCAGGTGAAGTAAAAGCACCTGTTTGGTTCCTTGCTTTAGCTAAGGAACCTATGTAGTCAGGTTGGCATGTGTGTGTATGTATGTGTCTGTGACACTCGCTTGGGTACACTGTAACAAGGGAAAGTTGGACTAAACTCAAACTAGGTATATATAGTGAGAAGGTGTGCCCTATTGTTTTCGGTGCCTGTGAAGGTCACCAAAGGTCAGTTGGAGGCCAAAAACCAAAATTTAAAAAAGCAATAACTCCCATTGACAGGGTCCGACATGGTTGATATTTTGGGAGTAGTTGTGAATGGGGTAAGGGATCATTTCAAAACATAACGGTCATGTGATCCAAGGTCAACAAAGGTCAATTAGTGGTCAAAACTAATATGTTTACAATAACTTGAGAGCAATATGTCCGTCAAGGTTGAGAGTTACGCTATTTTAATCCAGCAGTCGACCGGCATCTAGGTGACCTTTGACCTCAGGTGACCTATATTAGTTTCTTTGGGTATTTGAATTTTCATGGCCACAATCGGATCTCAAAGGTACCCTCCGATCAAAATTGTCCATGGGTTAACCCCTGTGCGACCTTTGTGTGCGAAGTTATCAGAGGTCAAGGTTTTTTTTAATAAGTACAGTTAGGAAAGTCGTACAGACTTGTCATGTTGCTTTTTGGAATCAGCGTGTCATACTACATCGACCGTGAGGTCAAATGGTCAAAGGTCAAATCTTGAAAAATATGCTCATTTTAAGAGATACGGGCAAAACAAACCAAGTTTGTCAATATTTTGATATGTGATAGAGCTCTTTGTGCTCTATAGAAGAAACCAACTCCCGCTTCAATGGGACACCCAATTCTCAATCTATGAGGGGCCAAAGGTTGGTTTTGATACCTTTTTAGCAATAAGATTATGTGTGTACATTGTAGCATATAACAAGTTTAGGACAGAGTGCACATCATCAAGGAGTACATTTTTGATAAAAACCATCAGGTCATCTAAGGTCATTCAAGGTAGCTTATGTGCGAAAAACTACCAACTTTTATGCTAATTTTTGCAACAACTTCTAGTTACTAAGTCTGACATAGTTGATATATTAGGACAAGTTGTGAATGAAGTAGGGGAACGTTCTCCAAAATAACCGTGATGTCATCCAAGGTCACCAAAGGTCAATTTTGGGTCAAAATGTGTTTTTTTGGCAATAACTTGTGAAACTACCATTGACAGGGGTCCGACATGGTTGATATTTGTGGACTAGTTGTGAATGGGGTAAAGGTTCGTTTCCAAACATAACAGTCATGTGATCCAAGGTGAACATATCAATTAGGGGTCAAAAACTAGTATTTTTGCAATAACTTGAGAACCATATGTCCATCAAGGTTGGGAGTTACGCTATTGTATTCCAATAGTCGACCTGCATTTGGGTGACCTTTGACCTCGGGTTGACCTCCAGTGACCTGTATTAGTTTCTTTCAAGTTGATTATTTGAAGTTTCGTGGCCATATTCCAATCTAAATTGTCCGTAAGTTGACTCCTCTGCAACCTTCATGTGCGAAGTTATTTGAGATCAATGTTTTCTTTGGTTTTGTTAAAATTCTTAATAAGTACAGTTAGGATATGATTCTGTGAGTTCTGTAAAAAAAAACAACTCTTGCTCAAATCAGTCACCTGGTCCTCAACAGGTTCTCAAAAAGACCAGCGGTTGATTTGTGATATTTTTGGCAATAATATTGTGTGTGTACATCGGACCACATAACAATTTTAAGACAGTGCTGCTCCATTGTATATATTCCTTACAAGCAAGGAACCATAGTGCCCTTGGGCTCTTGTTTATTAATGTATCCCGATGTGAATCCATCCATGGCTGGGAAAAGTTCCTTTCCTCAGGAGCGGAGAATTTAACATGACATACTTCCCTTAGTTTGCCCTTTATATATTTCTTCCTTATAGTAATATTTCCTAACTTTTGTGATGCTCCAATAGCATTCTCTGAAGATTAATATTTTATCGTGCACTACAGAATGGTCAGATACGTAAGATTAGATGTAAGAATATACTTGTCTCTGAAAGGTGTGTCCACCTGGACTACATCTCAGCCCGGGTCTCTTCCTGAAACACTAAAATAGTTCGGAAAATACATGCCACCTGCTTGATGTTAAAATTGCCAAATATATTGAGAGGACTCCTTCATCTCAAAAATGATTGCCAATAATATCTCCATTTTCACCTTTGTTTATATAGAATGAAAACATCAAAAAGCTGAAGTCAGATGTCATCAACACAGCACTAAAACGGTGTCCAACCCTTGTGCATGATAATCAAGCTGTTACATCAAAATAAAGACACTTTTCAGACACATTGGAACCTGCAACAAACAGTATCAGGCTGATGGGTACCTTTCTAAAGAAGATAGAAAAGCGTTAGGTGAGGTCTGATTTTCATGTTTCTCGGTTACCCGGATTAACAAGTTGACCCATTATTCTGTTATCTCATTGATTATGATGACAGCTAATTAGGCACCATTTCCAAATCTTATCGTCGTCATGATGGCGTGTGAGTGTCTATTGTCTATTCTTTGAAATCAGGCTCTCTCTCCGTAATATGCAGAGTCGGCGGAGCTTGAGTCTGGTTGCAGGTTTAGAGTGTTTCCACGGTCAGCAGTGGTTGCTAGCATCCTTTTGTTAGCATTACAATAGCCCTTTGCTGATTTAGGCTTTTGGTTATGGATTGAGTAGTAGGCTCTTAGGACCAGCGTAAAATACACAAAGAAACAATCCGACCAATTTGAACGGTACGTTAATGCACCATATGGTTGACCACTGGTCATTATGACTTTCTGACCAATCATATGGCTGGTATATGGATTATGAAAGCTGATATTACTTGTGTGTGAAGTTTTAAAAAGGAAAGTAATATGTGATAAACTATTTTTTGGTTTAATTTTCTTACAGATATAAACCATCAAAAGCTACTTGAATTTCTGTCAGAAAAACTTTCCAGATGAGACAGTTCCACCAAAATTGCAAATCCTGGAAGACCATGTTATACCCTTCATCACAACATTTAAATCCTGGAAGACCATGCTATACCCTGCATTCCAAAATGACACACTGGACTAGGCTTGTTAGGTAAAAGGGGTCGAGTCTGTGCATGCACGGCTGAACACAACCAGATTTAATATCCGCAGGCTGAAGGATAATCTTGCCATCTTAAACTCCACCATGGTCACACACTGTGTCCAGACTACGCCAGGAGCCCGCAGGCACCATGCATTTATCCAGAAGTGTCTATGCAAAACAAAATAAATGCAATGACTACCACTCATCATGTATATGCACTAATCAGTGGAATAGTTGTTTGGTCATGTCTGTTCTACAGTAGGCCAATATTACTATGTGTGGTTCCAAGCAGCATCCATTCAGATTTGCATTACTGCCTTTACATGTATGCCTTTACATGTATCCCATGTACATCATCCTAAAATGATAACAAATATGGAGCCAGAGACCCATGCAGATTGGACTTCTTTTTTTCTCATTGCTTCAAATTTAGTTAATATGGGGTCGTTTTGTCTAGCTTATAAATCCATTTGGTTGGAAGGGTGGGTGGAGGTGAGGTTACCCTGTTTGGCTTAAACCCTCGATTTCACTATGATTATGTGATACCCACCATGTATAATTATACTACCATATATGCATGTCACTACACTACTTTAATGCTGACAAACACAACTCGGAATATATTTAATGAGTTTTACTTCATCTTTTAATGTGTTCTCATACATTACTTTCTTGAGTGACCACGACAGATTCCCTAATGTTTTCATTCCAAATCAATCCTCAATTCCCCCACCCCCTCCCCTCCCTCAGCCAAAATTATCAGGTCACCTGAGTTTTCGATCCCACACAGAAGCATTATATTCCCCTACATGTAAGGCTTTCCACCTTTAAATTTGCATTTCTTCTCATTTGCATATCTCTAGTCGTTCAGATCCGTTATAGGCCTATGGTAAATCTTATTGTTTGAAGGCATGGCCTTATTTGTCGCACATGGGCTAACGTTAGGCTTAACGATTGTGAGAAATGCAACGAGAACACGGGCGTGGTAATTCTACTAAGACTTATGTTGGGCCAGCTGATATCGGCCTAGGCCAGAGGTTGGATTACGAAACTAGTGCTAAGTAACTTATATACGTTTTAGGGGAAGTAAAAATGAATAAATTTGAACTCACCCAATTTAGTTAATTAGCTGGCATAGGTCGAAACGAAAATTAAAACTGGAGTATCCGTGAATAAAAATTACCACAGTCCCGAAATCTCCGTAGAAAAAAATAAATGGCAGATAAAAGTTCCGTATAGATAAATCTCCTTAGATAACAAAACGATGGATAAGAGTAATCCGAATGAAAAAGCGAAACAATGAAATTTACGGCTGAGCTGAGCGATCGTACATTCGTAGGTGTTAACTCAGTGCTAGCGAGGCGGCGAGTGTGGTGAAATATAAGGAACAAATAAACTAAACGAAGAAAACGTTGCTTCTACGATTGTTTCACGTTGTCGCGACGATTAAACAAAGGAAAACGTTTGTTTAACGAATCTTGTTTCCGAAGAACGTTGTAGCGACGATTCGGCCGAAAAATAGGGGGCGCAACAGCCGAAGGCGAACCCGCTACAACGTTACAAAACCTAAAAGCCTATACCGTCAGCTTAGTGCTTTGTTGCTGATTCTCAATATTCTCTTTGAAAGTACATATGTTTATAGTCGGTATCATACAATTAACTGATGAAAGCTAACAATTGTGTCATTACTTCTCTTTGGCTTTTCATCTTTCGTTGGATTCTACCGCAATTAATGGTGATTCGAAACCATATTCATGAATTGTTTTTTTTTCTTCGTCAATGGCAATCGAGCAACTGAAAATCGTATATCTCATATTCATGATGAAAATAACCGTCATTTCTTAGTTAGAAGTTATGATGCGTACGTAATAGTTTAAGTTATGATTTATTATCGGGGTAAAAGTGCGTGAGGAGAAACGATCACAAAAATAAGCAAAAATGGATGCCTTGGTAGAAATAATTTATGTTCTACAAATCGTTTATATTCCCACCGTTTTTAATTTAAAATGAAGAATTTATTATTTCTTCGATAAAGCTGCACTTAAGACCTGCGTCTATGGGTATATAGGTATACAATAATGCAATTTTACAAACAACTTGAACGTTTCAAACGCATTAATTTCAAAATTCTCCTTACAAATTACAGAACGTATTACCTTCTTGCTCCAAAATATATCTAAGTTCTCATGTCTCATTCAACCAATGTAAATTTCCGCCCATCGAATTAACTTCTTCTCAAATCAGGACCTCTATGTAAAATATCTTTTACGGCGACAGAGCGTTCACATCACCGAAGCTTTGGAATACTTTGCCTTTCAATATTCTAAACACTCTCAATAACTAACTTCAAATCTAAACTCGAAACTTATTATTGAATTATTTTTTTCGGTCTTGTTTGTATTTTATGTTTATTTGTTCATATTTTCTGCGTACAGCGCTAAGAACTTATCTTTTATTTTGCGCTTTATTAATATTGTTATTATAATAATAATAATAATTACCATTATTAGTAGTAGCAGTATTATTATTATTATTATTATTATTACATTTAAAAGCTCTATATGAATGTGCAACCTCATTAACATATTGCATGTTTGCGCACGCGCACAACTAAGATGCCGATGTTAACATTCGTGGCCCAGAGACAATAGACACAATCGGCGACCGGCGTCACGTGACCTATAGTGGGTATACAATGTAAACAAACCAAGTGCGGTGTATGGCAACAACATGGCGTCAGCCGAGTGCCACTGTTGTAAGGGTCATGATTCTTGTTGCATTTGTTGGTTACATCACGATTTCAACTATTCTCAATCCATCGGAAGTGTGCCCAGTGTCAACGGCCAATTTTTGTCGGAAATGTTTGGCTAAGCTCCTAAAAACAGTGGCACAAAATGAAGAATATTGGAATAGTTTGTTAAGTAAATTGAACAATTTGTATGTTAAGTCTCTTCCATTTATCAGATCTCTGTCAACATAGAAAAGAAAGTGGAAAACAATCTGATTTCTGTGTTTAATCCATTCCATTTATCAGATCTATGTGAAAATGTGCTTAAAAAAGAAAGAAAGCTGTATATATGTCTACTACAGTTGTATTTATTTGAGAAAATAAATAAATGAAAACCAGGTTGACACCGAACAAACAGTATTATTGTAAGTTTAATTCATGTATTCAACACAATAACTATCATGTACTCGTCTTCGTTACGGTGACACATCCGCAAAAAGGGACAATATCTCACCACACACACGTCAAGAGAGTAAATAGTTAGATCTGACATGAGACTGAATAGAGTATACCATCTACAGTATGTCATCTACAAAAACAAATTTTTTTCAACACTACCTTGAGTTGATAGAATAATGTATGATGCCTGGCAAGAGGAAAATTATTGCAGTTACATGAAAACATTCTATAATTTGACTAAATAATACATGTAGAAATGTTGGCCTAGCCGGCTGAAT
>JAIPMN010005463.1:0-37433 GCA_020650975.1 Apostichopus californicus
TGTCTAAAATTGAGCGCATTTGGTCATGGAAACTACAGTTGCTATTTTTCATTTCATTTATATCGTCCATATATGCTTACAATAAAAATGTAGAATAGTATTAACAGGACACTAGAAAAACAATTAAAGTTCATTGAGTAGCGACCAAATGACACAAAGAAAGAAAGAGTAGGAAAAATGAAATAAAACCAATGAGAACCAATTGAGTTATTACAGTATACTACATTTACTACTACTACTGCTGTACACTGGAGTGTATACTGTAGTACATATCAAACTTTGTTGTGTATGCCGTTGATATTGAGACACTATGCATGTCACATTCTATATACAGGTCAATATTCACGTAATAGCTGAGAAATATATGTACTCGTAACTTATCAATCGCTCCATCCACAGTAGGACAACTGCTTTGTTCAGATCCGATACTCAAATGTGAAAGAAGTTATGGGCTCTAGCCATAATATTTATGCAACCTGTTTTATGCGTACATAATTCAACTTAACATTGACTGTTGGACTAGGCCCTAGTTGGATTCAACTTACTGTAGTAATAAAGCAGCGGAGATGTTGCCACAATCAGCTAATTTATGCATAACTCGACATAGTAAAATGACTTTGCACAGTCGACTGAATTTACATTACAGTGTACATAGCATCGTTACACAGTGAAGATGCTTTAGGCGCTGCTGCATAGCAAAATGACTTAACCCTGCATAATGACCTCACAAAGCACAGTTACATTTCATTCTGTATTAATTAATTAACATGACAAATTGACTTCAGTCTGCCTGCAATTGGTTAATTTTTTTATATACTGTAGTAGAAGTTGTCTTATATGACCTTTATTTTATTTTCTCTTGGTTTTAAAGTATTTTTTCGGTAATTGTGATATCAACAGTACTACATGTCGTAGAGTTCAAAAATCAAAAGTCTGCTGTATCAAAAAATATAGATAATTAAGAATCATCAGGAACTTGACAAAGTAAATCTCTTGTGTTCTGAAATACCGAATGTTGTACTTTATGCGATATTGAACTTTTCCAATCATTATTTGCGCATCATTATTCAACATAGCCCTTGTTTTAAGTGTACTTCATTATTCTAAGGATCTGGTTAAAGTACCTCTTGAGAGTTATCCTGTTGAATCTTCAAAAGTCCCTGGCAAAACATCCTACCATAAAATTTACTCTTATTAATTTACAACCAATTCATAAATGGCCATGCAATGCTCACGGGAGTTGTTCAATTATGAATATATATTAACATTATACTAAGTACTGTACTGTACACTATAGGCTTAGCTATGTCGTTTTTCATTTTGTTTCAGTTTCTATTAAAACTTGTATTTACTGCATGTTGAAGTCAAATGTATCTCTCGTATCTTAATTGTTATTGTCACCATTTTAAAAATCAATTAAGTACTGATTTATTTCTGCTTGGGGATGATTCATGGTATTGAGTGATTGTAAGGTGTGTGTAGTATCATAAAGCTTCGTTTGCAACCAGAAATGCAAAAAAACTTATGTCCAGAGAGGCAATAAAAAGATATTGAGGTTAAAATTAGCAGACCTGTATAGGTGCACTGTACTGTGTATACAGTATAATATGAAGCAGGTTTTGGTGGTTCATAGCTTGTTTCAAGCAATTTAGCCAAAACCCGCCAAGTACATATTTTATACTAAAAATATCAAAATTACCAATACCATTTTAATAAATTTATTTAATGATTTCACTGGTATCTCAAAAGTTCTCTCCGATATACATTTGCATGTAGTGTTATTCATCAAGTAGTGATAAAAAATTTCTCCCAATTTTGATGACATTATCTTCATTACTTGAAAGTTTACAAGTCAAGCTACTGTAAATAGACTGCAGCTGTTTCATCAGACCATAATTTCAGAAAGTTTTAATTAACGAAATGACGGCAAACTGCTTTAACTTTAATATGACCACTGTAAAGTATGTTCCATGATGGTGTGTGTCTGTGTGTGTAGTGTGGCTGATACCCTTGTGGCCTCTTTATTCCACTGAAGTATTGTTTAATATAATAAAATATTGGTCAGTGCCTAAACACAATCCCTTGGTCGAACCTTCTCCTCGGTTCTGTTTCTACCTTCTTCTCCATTAGTAGTACCGTAACCTTGTTCTTAAAGCTCAATGGATGATTGCTTGTAGGAGGCTACTTGCCCAATTAAGGGGAGGTCTTACTCAAGTGGCAGTCTCCCAGCGGGATTGGGTATTATAATTAGTCCTTCAATTATGCCGTAGTTTGAAATTTATTACGAGTACACCGATCACATTTTACAATTTTCTTTTTTTCAGCATGGAAACTACTCTGAAGGCTATTTATCGCGGTATCCTCTTCCCAATTCTGAGGGGGTTTTCTCAATTTTTGCAAAGGTAAAATATTGACTATATAATATTTTGTAACGTAAGATATTTATCATTTCACCCAATTTTGTATAATTTTTTGGTGTGTAAACAGCTTCTTGTTCTACCGTATGAGAAAAGCAACTGTTCAGTAAAATCGGCAGGAAAGTCTAATAAGGAGCAGTCCAGACTTTATTGTTACGGCTGTTGTTATGGTCAGAAGTGTGCAGTATTAGACCTGACGAAGGATAAGCAACTAGCTGACAACTGCGAGGGTGAAAAATTACTAAAAGGAGTAGCAATCAAATTTGTTAGCTTTCAAGTCTAATATCTCACACAGTGTTTTATGTCATGAACCATACTTTGAAAAGAGTTTTCCGTATTGATTTAGTCAATATTTTGATGGCATTCAAGTACTTAAAAACACACATAAAATTAAAAAAAATGTAATTAATTCTATTGTGTAGTAAAGGTTTATTCAAGTAATAAAGAAAAAAATTGAACACATTTGAATGTTTTCATTTTTTTAATGTCCCATATTTGCATGAAATGTAAAAAAGTGTTTTGATGTCAAAATTGTTCAAATGAAATCATTTTTTTGGCAAGGCATGGAGTCATTAATTAGTATCATATTTTTTTTTATTCCATTTGATGACAAAATGTAAGAGGATTATTATAGTTTGATATATTCTAATCTTACTTCAAGGTGATAATACATGATAGATTTGATGAAATAACTGAAGATTGGCAACCACACATAAGCAGCTAACATTAATGCAATCAAAATTGTATTCCATTTGCAAGTATTTTCAAGTTAATCATGTAAGGTGGCTGCTAGTTTGTCACATGTATTGAAAGCATTGTGGTCAAATGTCCATGGCAATGGACTTATGATCTAAGAAGTAAGAGAATTGGAGAGATTAAATATTAAACTGTGTCTTTGAGCAAGGCAAATTAATCTACATTGCCTCGCTTCACCCAGGTGCCTGTAAATGGGGGCGAGTAAAGTCATGGATATAGTTGCGAATTGTGCAGACTTGTGTGTGTTGTGTTAGCATAAATACTATGTGATGGATTTGGACATGTCAGAACCATTTGGGTATCAGTTGGAAAAGAATGTCAACAGAGTTCAAGGAGGGACGATAAAATGTTGGTAAATTGTTGCAGAATATTTCCTTTTGAAATAAACATCAGTTTCCAACACTTAGCCTTCTTATCCTAAGGATTCTCCTCTGCTATTTTCTACATGTCAAGTCTATGGTATTTACATATTGCTAACTGCATAGATAGATTTCCACCGTTATTACAACAAACACTTTGAGGAATTTATAAAAACTCATCTCAAACAGTGCTTTGGCCGCCATAATTGCTAATGCCTCAGCCTCACAAAACGTGTGGATGATACGATGGATGTCAAATTTGACATATGATCGTGAAGTCTCTTTTCCTGGGCGATGGCTAATATCTATTCTAAAAATGAAATAAACTTGGCCCCCCTGAAACGGTTCGTTTTATCTTCGTTCTTCCAGAGTTTCGTCCAGGAGACATTCCATCACCATGCCAGCTGTAGATCCGTTCCAGGCGTCTTGTCCGGAAGAGCTTCTCTATCTCTGTAAGCTAGAATTCCAGGACCGCCCGCCTCTACTGAACAGGAGCTTCGTCAACGTATGTCCGTCATCGGTGGAGGAATCGGAGGGGAAGACAATCCGCCTGATGACTTGGAATGCCCTTGCTGACGGTAAGGATTGACCTTCCTTCAAAAGTAAAAAAGAATGTCCGTTGTTCGACCGAAGCTGGGAGGTGAAGAGAGAAACGTCTCGTGTGTAGACGACAGTTTTACGCCATTCCTCTCTTGATTACCGGTCTCCTACACTCACAGGCTGCCATCGATCCAGTCTTCTAACTGGTAGTAACGTATTCTTGCACTGCCCCCCCGTATGACCCTCTATGGGGTCACTGCCCTCTTCCTTTTTTAATCTACCATTCAGAAGATTTGGAAAATACATTTTTTGGTATTGGATTGTAGGGATCTCTGGTAACCATGTTTGTTTGTTGTTTTCTTGGTCCACCAATTTGGAGCCGGATATTAAACTGGATTGGTAGAGCACAGGATGGTATTCCTGGAGTGTTTTTGATCAGGCTCTTCTTGTTCAGGCGAAAACATTTCCTTGCGCTTGCAACGCCAAGTTTGTGGATTCCTTGTTACTTTACCGGAAGCCTTCAAATTGCTTTTTCAGACCAGAATTCTGTGTTGAATTCAATATCTCCCCAATCTGTCATTTAATTACAAATTCTTTAGCTTACAATGTTGCACTTTCCTTCCAAAAAATATTTAGAATATTTATTTTATATTTGTAACTATGCATTATTTTTTACAGTTTGAGTAATCTTTGACTGAATCGAAAGCTCTAGGGATCATTGAGTATGATCATTTGTGATTCATGTTAAGATCATAGATATAATGTAGTTCGTCCCTTGGCAGATCAAGTTGCCAGCCGAACATAACACTTTGCTGACGGAGTTACGTCTATTTGTCACGGTTCAGCACATCGGAGACTTTCATGAGAAGAGTCTGCACAGGTCGGATCACGACATCCAAGTTTTAATATCATTTGCAAAGGCAGCGTGTTCTGTGAATTTAACGCCCATTAATTCTACAAGGAGCATGGGGGGGGGGGAAGGGGGCCCCTCGTCAGATCAATGTCTGGGTTCAAACACTCGACAGTATCGCTGACTCACATTCTTTGGTCATTTGTAATATCGCATTTCACAGCCCCAGGTTGTGAACCCGACAACTTGGCTCGATCTTTTTCATGTTATACTGATAGTCGAGGTTTTCAGGCTCCTTCCTGGAGTCCTGCATCCAGAAACTGAAGTCAGCAACAAAATAAAAGGAAATATGATACATATATATCTATATGAAGTTTATTTGAAGCAGTTTGTGAGTCTGAATTAGTGAATTTAATCCATGTAAAGTTCATATCATGATGCCAGCCTCCATAACTTCTATTTACAGCAGATTACATATATGTGAACCATAAATGTACTTTCCATAGAGAATCCAATATTAATTTCATACCAGAATTTTTTTAAATTTTTTTTTATGAACCAGGAAGAACTCTTGCAAATAACTTTCTTTAGTGTACAAAGTTGCCGTAGATGTGAAGTCATGTCACGTCTTAAGCACAACAGTTTATTTCACCGTTAGGCAAATGGTTTACATATCAAAATCAGTTTAATTATAAGAATAAGGTATTACATCTGCATGCAAATCACATATACATTTTTAGTGTTGTTGCTATTGCAAGTTATCATATGTAAATTTGTGGCCTGAAGCAATTTTTAATTTTGTCTTCATTGAAAAGAAGAACATCACATTATTCAAATGATATTTGTGGCTGTGTAAATAAGGGGTTAATTAATTAAGGGCTAAAAGAAGGAATTTTGATGAGCACAATACTCTATGTCATACTTTGCACATATTTAATGAGTTTCGCCAGATTTATCCAAACTTCAAGTGTGTCTATCTTGGAAACGAAAGGAGCTTTTTGAAAACTTTCAACAGATTTTGAATGAGATTATCACACACACACACAATATTTTCTGAATGTGCGACAAATTTGCTACAAGTGTCCGTAGACCTTTAAAGGACTGCAGGACAAGTTTAGGTTTACAGAAACGATCTTTAGCTGCGGTTTTGAAATACCATTTCAGGCACACGATTATGCTCAAAGACAGGTTCTTAAGTGAGGCCTCCACTTTTCCGATCAATTTCTTGGTGGGAACGCTCAACCATTGTTTTCGACGGATTTAACGGTATTTTATTTCGGTGCCCTCAGGTGGTGAACGCTACACCGGGTCATGATTCTGTCAAGGTTTTAACTCTGTCTTTGTGAAAGATTGACAACTCAATTTGAGATCTCAGTTCATTTACACCTTGGCTAGTTATCAACTTCAATGTGGTCTAATATTACCGACAGCGAGAATGGTTTCACCTTGACCTTTAATTAATATGTATTTTAATATCTCAGTTGTTTTGTTCAAAATTTAGTTCCAGTAGCGGACACACAGCTGACAGTTTGTTTTAGATCCTGTTTATTTCTTGATACTTTTTTTTATTATCTCAGGCTGTGTTGTTGTCATGTTGCCAATCTACCCATTTTTTTTTAATTGATAATAATTCACGTTGCCAGACACTTGATTTTAGATCAAAACAAAAAATCAGCTGATTAATCTAAGACATTCTAATAGACTTCAGTCTAGTTTCCTAATGATTATAGACATGTGTTGCCCAGACACATTTTGATATGTTTTGTATGTATACCTTATTGTAGAAGTCTCATGCAAACAGCGAATCAAAATTGCCAGTCACCCTCTTCCCAACAGCATATTTTTTGACTTCAGCGAACAATTCTTTACACAGTTTGAAAGTTTAACAAAGAATGCTATAGTCAAGAGATATATATACTGTATATCAATGACATTTAAATCAATTTCTCGAGAAGTTAAGCGTCCCTCATTAACCTTTACTTCTTCTTGTCTCTACAAAATATGCAAACAACTCAAAGGCTGTATTTCATGTTTAAATACGAAATGTTAGTAATTTTCAAAAATTGTCTCCAGGGCAAATAGCTCCTCTTCATTCCTCTTTACAAAAGGGTTTTTTAAATTGCAACTTTCTATCACAAAAATGATAAAAGCCTTATATCAAAAATTTGGTCTGCACTTTTTCTCTCCTCTCACAACTTTTTGGTACAAAAGGGACTTCACCCCCTGTTTGTACTGTATGTCTTATAGTACAGGCAGTGCATATCTCTGCATTTATTTTTTTCTGGGCCTCTATATGTGACAGGCAGAGTCCCTGGTCGTGTCATCGAATGTCGCATTATATTCCGGCAGGCATTTTCGAATCAGCTTTCTCAACTGTCAAGTATCGGTTTTCCCTCTCGTCTTACAACATCTGCCTCGAAATGTTTTACCGATGAGCCTTGTTGTTTCAGTGGCTTGTTGCCCGGTAGGACAAGAAAAAAAGTGGGATATATACAGTAAATTCAGTCAAAGAAAGAAAGAAGAGACCTTTAAAGATAAGGAACTTTAATTTCAAAAATTTGACAAGCCTTTGTCCTAGTTTTGTTAGAAGTTGAGAACATTCACGGCCGATGAGCAAAGGGAGATTTGAATAGATCTCCCTTCCACCAACGCATCTCACCCAATGTGTTAATATTTAAGTTACATGACAGTGCATACTGTATGTGACACATGTCACAATTTTTGTCCTGTTCCTCACTGGCACTGTCCCCAGAACCCCATCCAAGATAGTCATTTTGGGCTAAAAACACAGATTTCTGGCAATTTGTTTAATTAAAGGAAGAAATTCAGCCTTCAGAGTATCCATGTAGAAGTTATCAATTGCTTGATATGAATGAGCATTTTGTCCATGTATCCAAGTGAAATCTAGCCAAAAAAGTTTTTTCAACTTTTTTTCAATTGCTGTGGATCAGTTGCGGAAGTTGAAAGCCTCGAGTCATAACATTCGACAGTCAAGTTACAAAACACTGATAATTCCCAAGAGTTGAGGTACATCTGCAAAGTTCTGTGACCGTTTTTGGTTTCTAATTACAAACATTATTCCATGAAGAAGCCAACAAAAAACAAAACCCATAAATCTTCCGTCACTCTCTCGGATGACACATGTCTATTAACGACTGCTCATCGCCAAAACGATTAAAGGTGGGAAGTAATTACAATGTGTGAATCGTTCTGATGATTTTAAGTGAAATCGACAGTAAAAACTCACAATCTGTCAAGATTGAGAAACATTGCCGAGTTTGTTTCCCCCTGGATTGCCTCCCTCTATTAGCTGTTAGGTTTTAGGGTCGATTCATTAATGTACTTTTTGAAAAAAAAAGGAAAAAAAGGATAAAAGGATAAAGTTACAACTATTGCAGATAGGGTAGTTTTATCTGGATTGTTTGATGTGTGGACAGAATTTATTATGATTGTGAACTCGACGAGGTTACTTATTTGTCGGTGTTTGTATGTTAATTAATGGATATAGGTCTGAACCTGGTGTGTATGTGTGTGATGGGGTGTTTCCCACGGCTCAGTAGTAGGACCAAATTTGATCATTATCTATACAATCTCGGGTCGAGGACATGGTTCAGGGCTCATGGGCTTTTAATGTGTTATGTACGCAGACGAGACTCACTCGTAAAATCACCATGAAATCAAAAGACGGGTCGCTGCGGTAACAAAATTTGAAGATTGTATCCGAGACATTAAGAGATGGATGGTAGCCAATTACCTTAAAATGTTACATGGCAGTAAGACAAAGAAGTGTTTGCAAGTTAAAATCAAAATTTTCTAACAATTTCCCAGATTTCGTCTTCCAACTGCGGGTGTTTCTCACATGTGTCCAATGGACACATCCTACTCACAATTACGGTGCTAAGTTTGACACCAACTTAAACATGACATCCCATGTAAATAACATATGTCCTGGAGTATCCTGTGCTCTGAGAAAAGTGAGCAAACTTCACAAATACCTCCATACACCAACCGCCTAAAACCTGGTTCATGCATTGGTAACATCCAGACTTGACAATCACAAATGGTGTCCTCATCGGTTACCCCACTAAAAGACATCGGAAGACTTTCAGCGAATAAAAAATTATGCAGCTGGTCTCAACTCGCTCACACAAAAACAAGAGCACATCACACCAGTTCTTTGAGACCTTCATTGGTTACCAGTTTTAGCACAGGATCACAAATGCTCATCCTCACTTAATTATAAGGAGGCTCTTAGCCAAAATGACACCTGACTACCAAACTTAACTAGCCATTCCCTCTATCCTTTCCCATGTACTTTCCAAGATCTCTTACAAACCCCTTCTGTTTGTACCAGTACTTACGGTAAAAGAGATTTTCAATTGCTGCTCCCTGTCTTGTTAACAGTATCCCCAGTTATATTCGTCATTCTTTCTTCCTTAATCAGTTCAAAACCAATCTTAAGTGTTACCTGTTTAAAACTGCTTTTCAATTGCAATTTGTTTTAATTTTTCTGTTATTTGTTCAGCTCATAGAGACACATAAAGTTGTGATCTAGATGGCCTACTTCTAGTTTGTGGATGCAAAATATCACAACTTCAAATGGGTATTCAATATAATAGCTCACAGGAGGCCAAAATATGGATTTTATAATCTATGCGCAGATTCATGTAACTAATGCAGCTCTTGGAGTAATGGCAGTATATTTATTCGCTCTATGAACAATTCGAGCAGCCGTGTTCTGTATCTTTTCTGGATCTCATTAACTGTAATTATGGAATTGTACCTGTTCACACAATGATAAATTCATATGTGTGTGTTGCCTACATATGTGGTACATTGATATGATGAAAGCCAGCACAGTAAAATTACGAGTAGAGTTTTTTTTAAAAACGTCTAGCTGTTTGATCCGTACATATGAATAAGAGGTAAATCCATTTACCTGTTATGAAAGAAAATTTTGACTAATAAAACCAAAGTTACCAAAAAGGAAAAACTTTCCATGTTCTACTCTTGAAAAACAATTTGACTTTCTGTAAACACAAGCAAAATGGAACAAAATGAATAATTCCTCGATTTGAGTCATTTGAGTGCATTTGACAAGTGATGGAATGACACTATACAGTACTGTAGAAACATATTTGATGAATCAAGTTTTATTTTCTTCAAGAATAATCACATTCTTGTTTAAAAAGACAAATATAAAGACAGTCATTGCTCCGTAAGATAAACCATTCTGTCTCATTTCTAGTTTCTTTTAAATTATTAAATCACTTGATCTATTACAGTGAGCCTTACTTGGTTTCTGCTCACTGTCATATTTTCCATCTGGACACCTCGGCTCACATTTTTCCCCTCATTTGTCATCAACAGCGTTATGCAACGGCACCGAAAATTTCATCAAATGTCCCAAAGAGGCACTCGATTGGCAGACGAGAAAGTTCCGATGTATGGAGGAAATCTTGACGTACAACCCCGACGTAGTCTGCCTTCAAGAGATCGATCACTTCAAAGACTTTTTCCAGCCTCTGATGCGTCAGATCGGTTACGCTGGCAGCTTCAACCCCAAACCGGACTCACCTTGTTTAGACTGCCTGCATAACGTCGGCCCAGACGGTTGTGCACTGTTCTACAAAGAGGACAGATTCGACCTCTTGGATCAGTCGCTGCCGATCTTAGAAGCGTCGAGACGAGGAACCGTATACCTGACGAACCAGGTGGCGGTCTTGAATAAGCTGCAGCTGCGATCCCAGGATGCAGGAAAGACGAGGCCGTTCTTAGTTGGAACGACCCACCTTAAGGCCAAACCTGGGTGGGAGTCCCTCCGCTTCAAGCAAGGTCGCAGTTTCATGGATATAGCCAAAACTATGAGCAACGGTTGCCCGATCGTAATGGGCGGGGACTTCAACGCCGAACCGGTAGAAGCCGTCTATCGATCGTTTGAAAGTGAATTTGTGAGTGCTTACAAATCGGCGGGTGGTCTCAATCAGGAGCCTCCATATACCACCTGGAAAATAAGACCCAGGGGTGAAATGTGTCACACCATAGACTACATATGGCACTCCAAGGACTCCATACAACCAGTCTCGCTGCTGCAGTTTCCGAGCGGAGACGAAATTGGAGAAAACCGACTGCCATCTTGGAGTTACCCCTCCGATCATTTTTCGCTGGTCTGTGATTTTGTCATCAAACCATGAGATGATGTTGACCTCTGACAACGCAGTGAGATTGTCATTATTGGTCACTATGGTATACCTGTCTGCTGCCACCACTGCTCGTAGTACCATCCTGAAAGTTCCCTACTTTCAATCAAGCCTTGCGCTTTTTGTAAGAGACAGGAGTTGCTTTGTTTGGTGCTCGGTACATGACTGCTAGGATGCGTATATCCCAAGCAGTGATGTTTTGTAGTCTTTCCATGGATTGGGAAGGTATTTGTTATCATGCATCCTGAGAACCTCCTACTGTTTGTGTGTGTGACTATATAATGTATACATCATTACTATACATTGGACTTTCATTTTTACCTGAAGATATATTGTAGACATATAGGACTAACAAAATGGGAAAAAATAACTAGAAATATATAAGAAATATTTATTTGCCAATACCTTTCTGAGAACTTTTTCAATATTCTATTTAACTTATTATCAAACTTAAATAGATAAAAAAAAGAATATTTTTGGCAATTTTTGTCCATATATATATGTATATGCAATCTGCTATGGTCAGTGTGTCTGCATATAATATATACTGGACAGGAAATTTGTTTGTATTACTGACTAGTTTCCTGAAAAATGTTGAACAGGGCATAAAGGGATAGGATAAATGGATAAAAGGATAAAAGATTAAAAAATTGCGAATCCAGTGTATTTAATACCTAGATAGAAAAGTCAGTGAAATATTTTGGTGATTAGGGCAGGGCTGAAGTGGGTTAATTTTTTTATTTTTTATGATGGAAGTAAAAATTTGTGTTGGGTACGGTAAGTTAACTTTGGTGACCATTATTTAATGTCTAGCATATTTATAAAGTGTAACACTGATAATCTTTAAACCCTGGATATAAGTACCGACTTTATCAGCGACTAGAATGGTAAACACAGAGGCTGTTTTATTTGAAATTAGTCTCAAAAGATGCTATTTTTAAAATTTCTCCAAACTTGTTAAAAGTACTTCAACGAAACAGTAAATTGGAAACATGAGAATGTACAGGAACAATAAGATGTTCAACAAGGTTATGGAAAAAATGTGCCCTTTCAAGAATGTACCTTCTTTTGCCTACTTTTGACTACTGCTAGTATCTCACTTTACTGAATTTTTTTGTTTGTTTTTTGTATTTTGTTTTTTGTTTGTTTGTGTGTGTGTTTGTTTGTTTTTTGTTCTAATGTTGCTATGGTAATTCACTATGCAAATCATTCAAGTGCGAGCTACCGTTGCTAAGGTAACAAGAATAGAATAATGTCACATTTGCCTGAAAACATATCCTTTATCCATTCTTCTTGTTTGCTGTTCTTTTTGCCTTATACTGTACATTTGATGTGGTTTATTTACTTGTTACATACTGTATATAAATAGTGAAATATGCATTAAGAGTAGATACAATTTTTTTTTCCAGATATTTAGTTGGAAATCTTTATTAAGATCATGTAATATTATTTGATAACTTGGATTAATATCAGAGTAAGTCCCTGTGGGCGTATGCTTGTCATCGAATCTATCCGACGTATCAGAGAATGGAGTCTTTCTCACCTAAAGAGGACAAATATTTAAGGATTTTTTTTCTGGGTGGGTCTTGCAGTTTGATTGTCCGAACAGCAGATTTGGTCGTCCAAGAAATATGTAGCAAAATAAGAAAGAGTAACCAATATATACACTGTAGGAGAGATTTGTAGGTTTGATGAATAGAGCACCAATAGTACACTGTAGGAGAGATGTGGTGAATAGAACACCAATATGTACACTGTAGGAGAGATTTGTAGGTTTGATGAATAGAGCACCAATAGTACACTGTAGGAGAGATGTGGTGAATAGAACACCAATATGTACACTGTAGGAGAGTTGTGTAGGTTTGGTGAATAGAACACCAATATGTTACATTGTAGGAGAGATGTATAGGTTTGATGTATAAAACACCAGCATTTGGCCAATAAAAGTCCCTTCAGGTGGATCATAGGCCTACCACTGTCTTTTGTTTTACTTCAGTTTAATCAAATTGATGGATGGTGATACCGATTTGCCATTTTACCTTATTTGGTGGTATTTAATTACACTGCAGTCTGAACTGGGTGCACACAACTATTAGTCTGATCGCCCGAATAGAAACTTGGTTGTCTCAGGTGACCAGATGACTATTCAAACATCTGCCATGTATCACATATATGTATGATATTACATTACCCTCAAAAATGTTAACTGTGGCTTCCCTTGAAATATATAAACAACATGTAGATGAACATGAACAAATTCATGTTTATCACTGTAAAAAAGATATATTTTACATCAAATAGATATTACTGGAAACAATGTTTTAATTTGCATAATCTCACACCACAAAGAATTGAAAAACAATATGTTTAACTTCAAAGGTTTGCAAATGGAAATGTACAACAATACTTTAAATTCAAGATTTTTTGGGGAGGGGGGGGCATGTTGGCAAATGACATGATATATATGTGGAGTATAATGTTTGCTGAATTGGGTGAATTATATAAGGTTTTCCTATTTATCCTAAGTTATCATGCCAATCTTAGAATGGCAGCCTTAATGACTTTGCTATGATACTGTTATGCCTTTCAATTGTTTTTTAATTTAATGTTTAAAGTGTGTGATTAAGTTTCTTTCTTTTTTTGTTCTAGTAGATTCAATTCTGTTACTGTTTGGGTATTAGGCAGTGGGGGGGGGGGAGGGGTTGTGAATGGAGGTCAGAAGTAGGTATTTCTGCCAAGCTTACAAACTGAAGCAATAGTTTTAGATATTTTTTTTTCATGTTAATTTCGTCTTTGTAAACCAGACATGAAATATAGCACATTCCATGTGAAGTATTGTAGTCTTTGCCTATTAAAGCACTGTTAACCGTAAAACTTGTGAGTTGACACACATATGTGATAAAACTGTTTGATGATGCAAGTTATACAATGAGGCAGATATCTGGAATTGGTTTACTGGAGTTAAATCCCTTCTCCTGTTTTCTTATTACCCTTTGATTAACAATTTGGTTGGTAATAAATATGTTCATATCAAGTTAACTTAAATAATGTTGCGTTTTAATGTAAATTTATGGAATAGCCTACTTGAGGCATATGGTTGACTTTCAGTTGTTTAAAAATATATTAACAACAATTCAATTGAAAACCGTACCATCTGGTGAGCACTATGAAGTTGGTACATTTACAAATCTGTACTATTTATTTGGGGGGATGGGGTGGAGGGGTTTCAAGAGGGCTAAAAACGTTTGCAGGCTGAAGGGAGGGTAAGGGACACCAAGCTGAGAACACAAAGTGCAACATATGTTGAAACGAGCCAATTAAAATGCTTAAAACATTTAATCACAGAATTCAAAAATCAGCATTGGTGCATTTAATTATCAAACTGAAGTTAACGAACTCTAACAGCATTGCTGAATTCATACGTTACTCAACTTGAGTTATTCAGTGCATTAAACTGTAGGAAATTAGTAATGCTGTGAACATTTTATAAAACTGGTCTTTCTAGATATGGTATTTAAACTTGCTCAAGCTAAAAAAAAAAATGTAGAAACAATTCCCGACCCACACTGTTACTCACTACTACAATGGAGACTATTATGAATTATTCAAGAAGAATGAGAACAAAGAAATATTGACACATTTGATGATACAATTTTATTCGAGTTGAAGTGGCAAGGCACAATGTTTAACAGACACCTGACTCAAAAAGTAAAATGTTTAAAATAAAAAGACGATATATCTAGATTAAGTAACCAAAAGAACCGAGCTGAAGAAACGGTAGTTTTAACCTCTTCATGAAATCCAACTTATCCTCTCAAATCTATGAAAGTACATTTAAAGAGTATAATAAATAGTGCTTTCTTTTTTGGACATCCAATCATTGTCTGTTGAGCATAAAATGATTGCCATGAACCCATCAATCAAAGTTCAATCAAAGCACATCCATCAATCAATCGAATCAAATGGTTCAACAGTGTCTTCCACACTGACTGACTACATACTGAAATCTCCAGCCATTTAGGACAATTTCCTTAGGCTTATATCAGAGCCCTATATCTAAATATACGGCTCTGGCTTGTATCACCCTATACTGCCCTCTCATATCATGCTTCAAAGCACTCATACTGAGAGTATGAACAGTACCTAGCCTTTGAGCTGCTAGGCAGCATACATGGAGGGTGCAGTACTTTGAAAATTGTCCCAACCCAGTGAGAAATATGATTCTTTCTATTAAAGTACATAAGATTTTAAACAGGTTTAAACATAAGACATGTGTCAACACCTAAAACATGTTTCAACATCAACAAAAAGAACACATTTTTGGTTTGGAAAGTGGGAGAAGTCACTTTACAAATGCAGACAGCCACTTGTCAACTCTGCCAATATCAAAGATACAACAACCCTGACCTTGCAAATGTAAAGAAGTCTGACATGTGAAAGTGGTTGCCATGGCAATCAATCTGTTCACTAAGACAGTGGTAGCTGAATGCAAACTGACATCTCTCCCTTCTCTCTCACTTGAAATTGAAAGCCCTTTGGCACTACTGTACTATCATCATAAATTGTTTCAAATAATTGAGAATTCCTCTCACATATTGGATCCGATCTGTGGGAAGAAAAGGGCAATATTTGGCTCCCTGATTGTATAAGATTTTGGCATGGATCTCTCTTCCTCCTTTTTCTTTGGAAAGGGGTGGGGGTGCAAGGGAAGGGGGAAGGATGATGAAATATTGTGTGAAAACTATCACCAACGTCAAGAACAAAATGAAAAAGCTCCACAACAAGGAAAGGATCTTTGCTATGCTCAGAAAGGATCGTTGCTATGCTCAGAAAGGATCGTTGCTATGCTCAGAAATATATACATAAATACAGGAAAATACAGTGAAATTTGTGAATAAGTCAATTCTGCAATGCATCAGAAATTGTAGACACATGCAGTGGCGTAGAAAAGTACTTTTGAGTGGGGGGGCTGAAGACCGATGGCCGGCCTGGGGGATGGGTCTTTTTTTGCATTTCCAGGTGGCCTCAGATGCAATTTGGTGCAATATAACACTTCAACACCCACTCCATTTTGTAAATAATTTTGCATTTTCACCTGGCCTTAGATGTAATTTGGTGCTCCAAATGTGATTTTATTTTCTCATTTGGAAATGAAAAAGGGGTTTTATGACTTGCGGAGCGGGGGGCGGAATGACACTTCCGCCCCACCAAATTTTTCACTGGGGGGGCTGGTGCCCCCCCAGCCCCACCAGTTCCTACGCCCTTGGACACATGCAATAATCCTATTCTGTGTCATCCCCATCATGAGTACAAAAACTTCAAAAGGTACAGCGGAACAAGAGTTTTGTGCGCTTCCATTTAGCTGTTACCAGCCGTCCAACTCTGCATTCCTTCTATCTTCTTAATAACAAGGATTATATAGCATTGGTACGCTAAGAAAGATATACAGAAAACAGTGAAATTTGTCAACAAGTCCATTCTGCAGTTCATCAGAAATTTGTAAAGGTTATCGGCATTGCCCATGTACACTCCAAAGCATAATAGTGGGCCCTCATATTCTAACTACGCAATGTATGTTTTCTTCCACCACCCCAGGGCCGTAGCCTGGCCAGGACACATGACCCTTCCCCCTCCCATCCAGACTTCTATGGTTCCCCCTTCCCCCCATCTGTGTCATCACCATCATGAATGCAGAAACTTTAAAAGCTACAGTGAGACAAGAGAATTGTGCCCCTCCTATAGATGTTGCTGCACCTCCAGCCTCAAAATTTCTTGGCTACGTGCCCTGTTCTACCCTCAACCCATTTTCCCTCACTGTAATATCGTTGTGTAGTAGTAGCCAGACTAGACAATTTTCTAATGCTCGTACCACTGTGAACTGTACACTCATGTGTGGGTTCAAAGCAGTCGTACTGACAGTATGAACAGTTTGGAACCTCTACAGAATACAACTGGAGATTCATACTGCCCATACTGTCAATATGAGTGCTTTTAAGCATACAGTTAAAAATTGTCCCAAATGGGTGTAGCCAGTGTATCAATGGCTGTGAACAAATGAATGGGCAGAATGCAAAGGGAAGTACTTTTGAGAAAAAAAAATTAACAATATTTATACTTTTAAAAATCGGGCCAAAAACTAATTAATATTTTGTGGTCGGTATTACACTCATCAAGAGACACAGGTGAAGTACATTAATTACAGCCCAGAGACCAAACTAATTCGTCTAATAGTTAACGATAGTTGTGTTTGCATATCATGAACAACTAAAGTTTTGCATTTGAATTCCTCCCTCTGAAGTGTCATTTGTGGTTGTATTTACACTCATCATGAGAAACAGTGTTTAAGTACAGTCATCACACCATACTCAACAGACCAAACTTGGTGCGATTTGGTAACTACTGATGAATTAACATACATATCATTAACATTTAATTTAAATTTCAGAATATCTAGAATTTCTAGATTATAAATCAGATCATTTGCAATCTTTCAACATTTTAAATGGGTTACCACTATTGCACCTATTGGTCTCAATTTCTCTATTTGTTTGCTTAAAAATTAACTTATAAATGGGGAGAATCTGTACTGAGTAACTATTCCTATTGGCATGACTCTTTTTTTTTGAGGGGAGGGGGGTGGGAGGGGGTTGGCAATAGCATATTTAACCAGAACAGTGGAAATCTAAAGCTTGCCATACCCTCCGAAGTGATACTACAGTTGGTTATTTAAACATTTTTTTCACCCAAAAAAAGGTGAGTTGAGAATTACTCCCCTCCCACCCAAAATCTTCTCCAAACCATCCTATCTCTAAGACCGTACTTAACCATTAAATAATTAAGATATACAAAATAAGTGTCTTCTAAGGAAAATAAAAGTTACAACTTCTTTGTACCAAAAACATAACGTGTCACATTTCATATTTAGACGGAAACATTCAACAACAAAAATTTAGGTAATAATATAGAATCAAAAATAGTAGGAAGGATTTAACTGAATTTGTATCAACATGGATTTGTGGAACTGACTCATAGCAATTATCGTTGTAGTAACATTCACATCATGGCAAGAATTAACAAAATGCAATGAGTTGAATTTCGTCTCTGGTTTAGTCTCTCTCATAAAGTCAGGTAGGAGAAACAAATCCTATGTTATGTAATAAATTATTAGCAACATTTTTTTTGTTCCAATCTTCACACCACTAAACGTTTAATAAACAAAACATAGGCAGACAAAAATTAATAGGAAAACTGGAAAACCATGAAAATGTAGACTTTCTTTGCAACAATTTGATCGGTTTGCCTTTACGGTTGCTGTCTACCAAACATATTTAACTCGTCGTGTGCAATCCTTTTCTCACATTGTTTGTTATGATAAAATAATGATATAATAAAAAAAAAATTAATAAACAAAAATACTGCCAGTTTGTTAGGCATTAAAAAGAAAAACTTGGGATCAACAAAAATCATGGTAAAAGGTTCATACTTAGAAATCAATATATTTATCATTTTGAAAATTTCTGTGTATCTCGTTGTATTTAAAGGAAATAAATTCAATACATCACATGTGGTGTAATGCTATATTATATATCGAGAAAAGCAAGGTATATATTTCCTGTGCAAATTCAATCCATTTTCTGGTGCACAATGATATTAACAAACCAAGTATTCATACTTTTTTTTCTCTTTCCTTATTTTGATATTCATGAACATCCAGTTCCATCTCACATACAAGTGATTATTGATTAGTTAGGATAAAATAGAGCTCGAGTTGTATCCAAGCACCATCACCATGGCAACGTGATCCATCCATTCATAAACTTACAACCACCAGTCACCAAGGTCTGTGATTTTGAAGGAAAAAAAATCTGATTCACAAAATAGTACATTTTCTTGAAATTTCATAAAGCAGCTATATACATAGAAATATGAAGATCTGCTCCCTTTGATCCCATGTTATAATAATCCCATTAATCTCATGTTCTGTCAATCCCATAACAGATTTCTGCTTAACAACATTGTTCATTTGTGCTGGCACTTTTCAATACAAACATATCTAACTATCAAACGCTTTAAAGAACTACTGGAAACTTTCACCGGATGCAGAGTTACTATTTAGCCATCTTGGAGTGAAAAATGGGGTTTTTGTTTGATCGATTTCAAAGATAAATTTCAACAAAAAAAAACTCCATGATTGATAGAACTGTGACACTAGTGATAAATTTGTAACCTTCAAATTTTTAAAGGTTTTGAAACTGACTTTCTGTGAAATTCTATAGTGTACTTGAAAAGTATTTTCTGGTGAAAAACCATAAGAAACTGTAATATAATGCTTGAAAAACCCCATCTCAGATATCGTGCCCCTATAAACTTGAGATATGGTTGGTCGAATGTAATCTATTTTGACTGCTGAATATTCCAACTACTACAGGAAGTTTGACACAGTAGGAGGTCTGTGATGTCAACTGGGCAAACAAAACTCTGCTTTAATTAGGCTATTATAATCTTCTTGTTGATTTTGCCTAGAAACCTGACACACTTGGGAATGCTTGCTTAGCAGTCAAAGTTCTCTGTGTTTAGAATTCCATTTAAATGTTTCTGTTGTAGAAATGTTCTTTTCCTCTGTGAATAAATGATTGGAAAAACTATATATATTAAAAAACAAAAACATTTTCAGCTGAAGTGCCCTGATGACATCATCCATTCTACTGTTGCCAGATGCCTTTACAAAATATCAACAAAATTTGAAAAAGTCATGTCTTCGTGATAGAAAATGCTACGAGGATGTGGTTTTCACCTAAATAAACAGAAACTTGTTCAG
This sequence comes from Apostichopus californicus, assembly GCA_020650975.1. NCBI lineage: Eukaryota > Metazoa > Echinodermata > Holothuroidea > Aspidochirotida > Stichopodidae > Apostichopus > Apostichopus californicus. Next base: position 19,941 of record JAIPMN010005463.1, read on the forward strand.
TAATTTTGATAAAGCGACCAGCAACCAGAAAAAATTTTCAACAAGTATGAACAATACCTTCATTATTGATGTATGATGTATCTTCCTTGTCCTCAAATAGTAATTTGCCAGTATCAAGAAACATAATGCATACCATTTTTTTGTTTACAGTAATGTTCCAATCCTCGTGTGCATATTTTGCCTCCACATATTCTAACCCTCCATACTTAACCTCATTTAATTTTTTTTTTTTTTTTGGTCTTCAAAGTCTTAAGTACTGTCAATGTCACAATTTTGATTTTTCACAGACACCAAGAACATTTCACTTTATTCCTTTTTGTCCTCTATATAAAATCAAAATAAAATAAAACTGTTAGCAAACTGCTTATCCACTAGAGAGCCTGTGTAATAGAATGTGTAAAAGTAATATTATATAAAATCAATAGTATATATCTTTAATTCTTTTCCCCAACTACGCCTTAGATCTTCCACATTATTCAAAATTAAAAAATCTTTTACGAGTAAACTGAAAAAATAATATCTACTCGATATTTTATTGAATTGATTATGGTGAAATTGAACCAAAAAATTTAATAGACAAAAAAATGAAAATGGTATTCACAATAAATTATTTGTGGACAAGATGCGGGGATTGCATTTCAAAACCAAAAGAGTTGCTTTCATAAGGTTAACATATGAACAGAATTTGAGTAACTGAATAGATATACGCATCCTCGTTAACACGATAAACAATTGTCAACAAAGGAAAAAATGTCTAGTAGTACATTGCATAAATGGATAAATACATATATGACCACCAGAGGAGGAACAGCCAACATTATTAAATCAAATAACTGAAGTAAGTTTTATACAACTTCCATTTAATTTCATACTAGAATTCGATTACAATTTTAAACAATATGGTTTATATGCTTGATTAGTCAAACTCTCAATTCAACAAATCAGTGAAGATTTTGGAAATGTTCAATTTGTTCTTCCTTGTGCATCTCATTACTTGTAAAGTGCAAATACAGCCTTTTAAAAATTTCTTGGCTTTTAATTACCATTCATTTGGCGATTAAATCTAGTCCTCTGTGACCTAGTTTGATCATTTGCAAATTATTTGTAAGCCATTTCTTAGTTTGATAAAATTGCTAGAAATTGCTGAACCAAAAACAAACAGCTGCTTTTAAGACACATGTAATATTTTTTTTTTCTTTTTTTTCAGTCAAGATGGTTTAGTTACCATGGCAACTGGAATATGAGTAAACAAATGACGGTAAACAAGATTAATGTGATTCAAGCTAGCAATTAAAACAGTACTGCCATCATAGTTAATAGTTCTACTCATAGGACCATCCAAGTCTCACATAAAAACAGGCAAATCAAATCACACAAGTACAAAATAAATATCTTTTTTGCAGTTTTTCCTCCTCGTTAACTGTAAGCATACATAAACAGAATTCAGAGTGCATTTTCTGCAATATCAATCTTGCAGAGTTGGGGTATTTTAAAATTTCATTGCCAGCTTATAATAACAGATTTATCCTCATAAAGTAGTACGTAAACTTTCTCAAAAAAAGAAAATGGCATTGTCCTAAGAGTCTTAACAGATGGCAAACATTTTGTTCCCATGACTTCCAAATCTCAAAAAGTTTCTTCCCTCATAAACTAAGAAGCCATTTTTAAAAGTATAGACGACATTTTGTCTCACGAATTTATTTCCCTCTCTTTCGCATGTTTTTGCATAATCAATGCGAGAATTGAACAGGGAAGGCTCACGTTTAATTTTCTCATGCAGGATTGGATTGCCGATCACGTGGAGAGAACATTCCGTACGGGATACAAGACAATAAAGGAGAAATAAAGAGGGGGTTGGTTATACTTCCACGAACTGTACACGACAGGACAATAAATAGTATCCGACCCGTAACGATCAAACGGTACAGTACTTACCACATACTGAAAGTCAGTTGGTCTATAACGCACAACATACGTTACGAAGCAAACACCCTACAAAAATACAGAAACTGATTATTTGGGGCAAACGATGTTAATAAACAAGGTTTTACAGAAACTGACATGAAATCTATAATTTTAGTCACATGAGTGGAATTTTTTTTTTGTCTTTCTTCTTTTTTTTCCCTTTTTTTTGGGGGGGGGGGTCAATTTGTTCCTTTATTTATTATCTATTACTTTCTTATTTGTTATGTAAATAAAGCTGTAGTTTCATATGCTACATCAGATATTTGCAGAGAAATGGAAAACAAGGGATATTGTAGTGGCCAAAAAAATGCAACACTTTCATGGAGAGATGAAACAAAGTTCCTCAAAATCAGTTGAAAATTTTGTTTGTACAATATCTCAATATCTTGACCCTAGCTCTAGATATGGTATTTGTCCAATCCCACCCCCCTCTCACCTCCCCCTCTCCCTACCCAACAAGGGAAAACTGTAAACCAAATACGATTCTCTTATTTCAATAACTTTCCACATGTTTAGAAGAAAATGTCAAAATTCTCTGCCCAAAGCAATATTCTATGCCTTCTTATTAAAAAAAAAAAATTCCATCCACCAAACTATATACAAAATGAAATAACTACAGTAATAAAAAAAATCTAAACTTTTTCCTATGAATGGAAATTCTTATACCTATGCATGAGATTCAAACATTTTGTTCTCTCTGCAATGGCAAGATAATGAATCATTCTAAAACCACACCAAACATTAAACGTACTATGTTAACCCAGAAAAAAGACTGCAGACAATTTTTTCTTCTTTTAGAAGTCAATGAAAGAAAGTAAATTTGTAGAGGGTAACTTTAGAGACTGTCTCATCTTCATGTTGACTGTTACCTAATGTATTTGATGGGGTGTTTTCCGGCTAATTCGGCAACCTTCTTCTCGTCTTTTATAGGCCACTGCCACTTTTGTGATTTGGCATCTTTGTCACAGTGGTTCATACCGATTTTATCGTCGAATATATCAAGGCACATGGCGGAAACTGGATGATAAACATGGAGAGTTTTCTAGAGGGGGAAGGGAAGAAGTAAACATTGTTAAGTTATTTTGCTAACATTTGTTTTTTGTCAATTCCTAGACAGTTTTCCATGTTCTTGATTTACTCAGTGCAATCAGCTCAGCTTTCATGTTAAATTTGTGTTTTTGTTTACAAGGATGCAATAGTTGGTTAATTTACCTCAACAATTACTAATGTCCATAACACCTTCAAGCTTGATGCTTATATGCGAAGTATATGCTATGATATTTGTATCTGTAATAAAAGTGTGTTAGGCATATGTAAAGTATAAGCTAGGCTAGGTGCATCTGTAATGAAAGTGTGGTAGGCAGATGCAAAGTATAAGCTAGGCTTGGTGTACCTGCAATAAATATGTGGTAGGATTTGACTTATTCCTGATGTTTCTTTTGAGAATGAATGGAGACAGCTGTTGTGACAAAACTGGATGGTAGACCCACAACTAATTGCCAACACCATGGTGACTTTGACATTCTGAATATTTATGAATGTGATGGGTAGATTAGAGATATGATATCACAAAGTCCCCACGAGTTGGTACACCCACAGCTGATCACAATCACCACGGAGACAACGATATTCTAAATATTCATGACTGTGACAAGTAGAGTAGATGAGAGATACAAGTACACTTTTTTGGCTTCCTCACAAGTTGGTAGAAATACAACTGATTGCCATCACCGCGGTGACAATGCCATTGTGAATATTCATGAATGTGCTGGGCCGAGGAGATGAGAGATACAACGTTTTGCAAAGTACTCACTGGGTGGTAGACCCACAACTGATTGCCACCACCATGGTGACAACGATATGGTGATGGCTTCTTCCCCTTCTGGTAGTTACTAAAGTCTATACAATCCTTGGTTGCAAGTTCCTTCTCCCTCATGTCATCATGCCATGTGATTGTGAATATCTGCAGGAAAGGAAGAAAACCTTATCACCTAAATTACCAAAGCTATTTACTGACATGAAATATTAATTTATGCCTTATTGGTGTCAGATTTGATTTGTCTAATGATAATTAAACAGAGGGTAGAGGATTACAAACTGAAGGCCAGAAAACTAGCAGAAGGACATGTTACTGTAACTGGTCACCTCTTAGGAAAAGCTTTTTGACTTTCTGTGGTATTTAAATATCCCCAGAAATCAACCTTCCCCTTTAAAACTTCAAATTTTCTTTCGGAGTAAATGAGGTTCTGCGACAGAACATATAAATTATTTACTATAGAAGATTTTAGAAAATGAAGAAATTTACCTGATTGCTAGCCTTTGTACATGGTTTCAGAAATACTCCTGTTTCTTTAGTTAGACATTTGCCCGTTGAGACACTCTTCACCTGAATAAATATGAAACAGAAAATGCATATTACAAAAAACTCAGTTTACCAATTTTGTTACTACTGTACTTTGGTAATATTCCACCATAAAAGCTGCAATTTATATTGAATTTGATTCTATCAGAAGAATACCATACTCAAGCCATCTCCATCTGTTTAATACTGTATTCCACAAAATAAAAATGTGCAGTCCACATGGGGGAATTCTTTGCGGCCTCCATTACAATAAAACAAATTTAAAAAAACCTTTGGCATCCCTAACAGTGAAACACAAATGATAACATGTGGCAAACCTGTCTTTGGTACCATTTTCACTGCAGGCTTTATAAATAACAAAAGTTTAAGTTGAAGGTTTAAAGTCTTCAACTGACGTTCTCTAAGTCAAAGCAGGAAGTGTGCCTCAAAGTAAACAAAATGAGGGAATTAATTAACAAAAAGTGTTTTGGACAAATAATTACGAGGTCAAAGACATGGTGTACATCATCCCCACAAAATTGTCTCTATGTCAGATCATGTTGAAAGTTCAACTAAAATGATGATGTTTATTACCACATAACCAAACTTCTCTGCCCTTCAAAAATCATCTACCCGTATACCCATCCCAGTCTATTCATATACTCAACATTTCTCCCCTCAAATAAAAACTCACTTCTCCCATGGTTCTCGGTTCGGGTTCCACTGCTGGATAGTACTCTAAAATATCTGGCGCTACCTCCGTCATAAACCACGTGAAATTTTTACACTTGAGTCTCTCACGTAAAGCCAGCTGTTTACTGATGTCACCGAAATCGTTGCCACGGAGATAGGGCTTCCTCTTGTAAAAATGTTCTTTCCATTCATCCATCCATACCTCTACAACTCGCTGCAAGTTCTGTATGCAATGTACATGAAAACAGAAAATTACAAGTAACAATTTCTATACATCAAAATTACTTAGGTTGAATAGCTACATATGTCCAACATGGTAGGCTGTTATTGTCAAAACCACAATGATTTATACTTTGTAAATGTAAATGAAGCTTCGACAAGCCATTGCAAAGGAGAAAGAAACAGTTTTCATGCGATGGGGAAGATTCCTAGTTGAGAGATTCCCCACCCTGAATGGAACCTACATAATGCCAATGCAGGTGGCTAAAATCTCACTCAACAAAATGGTTAAAGGATTGTAACTATTCACAAGTTGTCTTACTGTGCTGAATTTGGAGTAGCCGGATGGACAAATTATTGTAGAAGGGCTTACAACTGTATTGAATACAACTTTAGTTGTCTGAACTACCACAAATCTGAACATGTTTTTAAATATTTGTAAATCTCCCCAGATGCTCACGGAGGACAGGTAAGTCCGGAAAAAAGTCCAGACGTACCATAACCCGTCTTTTTGCAGAGTGGTTTACGGCTCCCTAGGTAATCCACCAACCCTTAAGAAAGCAAAGTAATTCTAACAGTTTATACAAAATCCCAAAATCTTATTGGCTTGGCATTATGAACGATGGCACTTACCTATCTCCACTTATCTCTCCTTATGCACATTCTGATCTACATAACGTACTGAAAGTTTAATTTTCCATCACTATGCAGATAATCCAGTAATCCCACATCTGGGACTCCGCCCACTTTCTCCTCCTCCCTCTGGATCTACTAGTTAGTATTGGTAAACTACGTTTCTCCGATGAAGTCTCAATAATGGAACATCCAGTTTGTTTTTCGACATTAAGAATTTATTTAGTTTATTTAGTAGACTGGAGAAGCAAATTTAAAATTTGTCAAGTCCTATCGCCTGAACTAGAAGTAGAAAAGAAGCGTCTGAAAGGAACTGACCTTTCCTATGACATTACCGCCTCCTGGTACAGAATAGGACATGAAGAGACGATAAATGTGTCCCACTCGAGAACAAGGCACTTCTTCCATCTCTCCACCGCACATCCAGATCTTGCGAGAGAAAATCGAGAGGCGAGACGTGAGATTTCTCACCAATGGGCCGACAACAAACAGATCAGAACTTAACCTCATTCCACATATCTGCCGAAGTGTCAAACCATTAAACACAGAGAGTTCCATGTTTGTGTTTAAGAACTGAGTACCACTATAGGCATGCATCTATGAGTCTGATACTTAAACGTTTCATTTGACATTGTTCCAGTTGTATGGATAATATAGAGGTCAGTATTTCAGATAAAGAATCGGTAGGAACGTAAGCCTAGAATTCCTAGTTCCGGTTCGTACACATCGCACGGCACTAATTTTTCTAAATTAGAAAACACTTTCTCTAGACTGAGCATTTCATAATTGTGGGGTATTAATTGCCACAAACTAATGCCACAAATAAACTGCCTGTATTGTACGATCAAGTTTATTGGATGGCAAGAGAAAGAATGCAGCAAATGCAAGTAAGCTGCAACACTTAGCCTGAGGTAAGTATACATGTGACAATTCTAACATTACATCACTTGTAAATGTACACTATCTGGCAGGGCTCGAACTTTGGCCGGGCTCGAACATTGGTCGGGCGTAAAAATAAGCCTTCCTTATCTGGAGCCTAAAACGGGATCAGAGAATGTGAAATTTTGGATATCTCTGTAGCAATTTCTGGAGCTATTTCCAACTGTTACCATATTTCACAAGCATTTAAACATCTTCTTCAGAAAAAAAATTGTGCGAAAACCATCTGGCACTATTATAGCACCAAACCGATCCCAATTATGTTTTTTTAATTTTCCCGGCATTGCTTACGCGAATGCGCCGGAATGTTGGGAAAGTTTCGAGCTCTGTTTCATGATATGTACGTACCTTAAAGGATAAATCATATTGTTCTCCGCCCCAGATTTCTAACCCATCATCATAGCCACCCAATTCTTCCATAAAGTACTTCCTATCGATAGCAAACAGGCCTCCCGCCATGATTGGAGATCTGTAAAGGCAGATTGAAAATAAATCTTGTTACCAAATACCTTGATACCAAAAAAAAAAACAACAGGACAGGTTTTAACTGCATCTGTAATGATAATTAACACAGTAATTAAAAATTACTGTTGGGTATCGAGGGATGGGAGAGAAGATGAGTTAAAGAAACAGATATCAATATGGCAGCCCTGGGATAAGGATAAAAAGAAACAGGAAAAGAAGAAAAAAAGTTAGAAAATAGAATAAATAAAAATAAAGAGAAGAATCTAGTGGATTTAATACTAATATGGATGCCAGTATCATATAGAGACATAACAACTGTTTGATTATATCTCAGATTAAATGGAAAAAACACATACTGCAATAAAAAAAAACATCACGATCTTTGATATGGCTGGATGTTACTATAAAGTCAGGGACCATGTGTATACACGACACGTCTAACATTTGTTGACATCTGAAGACAGGAGGGGGAGAGACAATCCCAGTGTACTGTATCTGGTTTTTCCTAGAGAACACTTGAGGGAATATATCTCTTGGATATGGTATCTGCAGAGAAGTACATAATTAATAAAGAGAAGAAATATCATACTGATGAAGAGATGAATTCCTAAGAATTGTTTTGACATCCTCATAGGGATATTCCAGCAGCAGACATTGCAACACTTACTGTACCTTAAAGTGAAAATTATTGACTACTTTAAATTAAACATCCCATTCCTTGTCCTTAACTAGAGATGATTGATTATGACCTATTTTGACTAGCTAACCCCCCCCCCCCTCCCCTGCACCCTTACTCCAGGTAGTGGATGACAATAGGTAGTCTGTGATGTCATCATGGTAGACATTCTTCAAATATTTTTAACTTTCCTCTAATATTCTCTTCCTTGATTTGTCAATATTCTGTGTTTAGAATTTTGTCAAATTTCAACATTCATCCATTTCTATTTTATAGAAAGAATTTTTCCCCTCACTGTGGATAAAATGACTGAACAATTATTCAGAAAAACAAAATTATTTTCATCTAATTTCATTTACTCTGTTGTTGCCAGATGCAATCACATAATAATTCAATAATACTTCAATCTCTGCGGCATGAGGCACATGCAGAAAATTTCCATCAAATCTTTCTGAGCAATTAGTTTCAGCAGCCTGAATGTTACTTTAAGACAAAGGTATCATTACCAAAATAGAAATGTGACAACAACAAAAAAGAATAAAAGTAGAGAGAGAGAAGTGAAGAGAATTTCTGCACTCTTTCCAATTCTAAGCTGACTGGCATTAAATAAACCTGTCCTGAAATTATTCTGTATTAGGTCCAAAATGAGTAATGCCTCCAGAGTGTAACATTGACAATCTACCTCCGACATAAATTTTAAGACTTGTAAAGTTTTAATACCCGCCACGTGATGCTATTTATCAGTCTTGTCTTCAGACTTCATTGACTATGCATAGGGTTGATCAGTTTTCCAGTTGCATTTTCCCCGTAACTCATAACTGTATCGTAAACATTTGTCACATAGCCCCAGAGTGGTTAATGTTTCATCGTTGTCGGTAAAAATTCCGTAAACAGGAAGGGAAGCACTGCTACATAAAGTGGTTGTATGCTAGACATTCTCAGGTAATTTACAGTAGATTAATGAAATGTTCGTGGCTGATGACGAGACTCTCTGTGCAACTTTTGCGTGAAAAGTATGAAACAAACAATACAAATTATCATGTAAAAATCAACTTTTCAGCGTTATTCTGTTAATGGCCTTTGGCAACATGAAACATCTTCAAATATAGAAGTTTGAAAAATGAAAGATCTAGAACCCATCACTCAATACTCGACAGACCTACCCCAATCCCGTCCTCTCCCCAGGCCCAACCCAACTTCTGCTCATCGCACGTCAACCCTGTGGTTTGAAGACAAAAATGACCAAATCACATGACAACCAAAAAAAGTTTGATCCTTCAGCAGAAATACAAAAGTTAGAATATTGGCCATAGAGCTGCATTTTGTGTTGAAATTTCTGCGATCTGATGATAGCATAAATGAAAAGACTACTGGTACCCACTGTAGAACCCACTTTAACCCACTGTAGAACCCACTATAACCCACTGTAGAATCGTAGTATCTTAAATATCATAGTCAACAGACTCACTGCATCAAGTGATCATAAAATTAGACATATTGTTTGCAAATCAGAGAAAATTTCATGAAACTTGTCCAACTCAAACCTTTTTTTGTACAGGATTTAATGGTTTAGAACTCGTAACCAAACCCAAATGAACCCAGCACAGTAGATCTCTTAGTTTCTATATCGGTCAGCGCGACACAGTTTCTGTCCGCATGTTCATATGCACGTCTGCATTCTCGAAGGTTTAAATTTTGCTTAGAAACTTAATGGCACTTATCTCCAGAGAGTGATATTTTCCAACTTCAACAATGAAAGAAATTTTGCAACTTGTCAATAGTTTTCATCTTCTGACAATAATTTATTCTCCTAGTTGATGAATTTCCTGGTTGATCAGGTCTCTTTTCATCATTTTCTTGACAGTAAATCACATTTTCGTTCATTTATACAAATTCTAAGCTAAATCTCTCTATACATTATCTATAATACTAACCCCTAACATTCTTTTATTGCTTTAATTATAACCCCAATGCAAACTCCAGCCTACTGCCTCTGTATTACTTAACCCTAATGTTCACCCTGTTAAGTGCTAAAGTTAAGCCCTCATGCCAGGCATTGAAATTTATGTTACCCATCTATGCTAAACGATTGAACCTACACCCTATGCCCTACACCCTATGCCTAGTATAAAAAATGCTTATAGCTAGGCTTTAATGCTAACCCTCTACCTTAACCCACCCCTAGTAACCCCCTAGCGCTGATCAAAAATACTAAACTTCTACGTTAAATAATCTGTTATTGCTTTAATTATAACCCCAAAGCAAATTCCAGTCTACTGCCTCTCTATTACAAAACCGTAACGCGCACCCCGGTTAAGTCCTTATGCCAGGCATTGAAATTTTAGCCTATTTACTGGTTAACTGCCAATGGATTTCACCACCTGCCAGAAGCAAATAACAAACAAACAAAAGACTCTCATTTTTCTGTCAGTACAGACACATGGTGCTTTTGTATTAATCCAAGGAAAGCCAGAAGGAATTTGACTTTAGTACATCTTTCATGCACTGGTTAATTTTATTAGCAAGCAGCTAAACACTGTGCAATAATAGGCTTGCATGCTAACCATAAAATTACGCTATCCAAGGTATATTAACCCTGTATACTATAACCAAGTGTGTTAACTCTCAATGTTATCCCTCTGGCCTAACACCTACTGCTATCTCTCCAACCTATCCCCTAATGCTAACCTTCCAATTGAAAAATCTCGTCCTACATCAATATGTGGACAGACATCCAGCGTAGCAATAATTCAATTGGAGAGGAAACAAATTCAGCACAATTCCAAGGATTAACGAGGTCAATTGGAGACACACAGTTTGTCCAAAGTAGATTTAAATTGATTTTTCTTTTTTCATTAGATCATAGAACTATCGGGTAACTTCTCCCACCTGGACATGTTAGGTTTCCAAAGCTCTGGAGTCACTCATTCTTACTCCAAAGAGGCAAGTCATTCCTAATTGAGCTGTCCAAAACCCTGTCAAACCGAAGAACACTTCCTCGGAAATTGATTTGATACTCACTGCAGATGCGCGACTCGCTTCGATCAAGTTGATTTGCTTGTCGACTGAAGAAACACAGTCTCGTGTACTCGGCCGAAAGATATATACTTTCTCATTACTCGGCTTAGATGGGAGGACGAGTATAAAGCTAAACAAAATCATCCGAGCCCACGCTCTGTCGCCTTTTGAGTTCACGGCGACAGCTGCAAGCATGAGACCAATTGCATGGCAAGAGGTGATTGGCCTCAGGAGGTGGCTATGAAACCACAAGGGAAGACGTCTTCAAGTTAATGAAGGGTGTCCCCGTTACATGAAACAACTGATAGGCAAAAGTAATGAAGTGCATCCTGGAACATTTGACAGTGCAGAACATTTGACAATGTGGAGGGGGGGTGAACTCTGTATGCTTCAGATAAAATATTAACACTGTCCCATTGGCAGTTAGAGTCACCTTACATACTAGGCAATTATTTTCATATTAAAAACGATGGGTCCGTCATCAAACGTGGCGTCTGGCTCGCGGCAGTTTTGCTATCCGCAAAATATGTAATCACAGAACCTACTATGAATGCCATGATTAAGTTAGACATTCTGTGTAATTTATATAACCTTTCTATGCATGTAACAAGGCAAGGAATGTATTTAGTTTCCACTAAACTAAACTGTACATAACGAGTTGTTCATATAAACAATGATCACTCTGGTTTTGTTCTGTGTGTAACATGGACAGGAGGCATGTTCCAAAGTTGCAAAAACCAGTTATATTTGTAATGTGGGCCAGATCGCTTGCAGTGTACAATTCTGCGACACATGAACGTGTTAACAGCCCCCCAAAAGAAGTTGATAAAGAAATAATAGATATGCTCAATTTTGCTCATGCATGGTTGTTTTCCTATCATTAACATTGCTTTACCCCTTTCCATACCTGACAGGATCAGTAGCCTTGGACCTCCTATTTTGCTCTGCTTGGTTGATTGGAATTCTCTTGTAGTACAGCTGCCAGTCAAAGGCCCCTCTCATCACATCTCCAGCCTGGGTTTCATAGTGGAAATCTTCGTTGGAGATGACGTCGATCATAGGACAGGCGATGCGTTTCCTGTTCAGTGCTATTCTCTCTGTAATTGTAACAGATCCCAAAACTGTTGTCAAGGGTGCACTGGATAGAAACTAAATGGAAACTGGTAGACTATCCTAAAATCAAACGTTACCTTAACATACTCATCTATTTCATCAAATGACAACCTTGAGAGTACACCAGTGCATTAGTTTCAGAGAGTTAAGATATGTGGGGTAATTCCCAACTACCATACCATACCATCATCAGCTACTGTTGTTGTACATACTTACCTATGTATGGTGGAAGTCAGTTCACAGAAGCTTCAGAATGTGACAAAGAAAAATGATGACAAACTTGCCTAGCAACGGTGGAAACCAATTCACATTTGCTTCACAGGGAGAGTCAAGCGATGCAGGGGAAATCCTAAAAATTAATATTTACATCCACTAATTCCCCATTACCATCCAAACTCACCTAGCAACTGTGGAAACCAATTTACATTCGCTTCACAGTGAGAGTCAAGCGATATAGGGCAAATTCTAAAATTAATATTTACATTCACTAATTCCCCATTACCATCCAAACTCACCTAGCAACTGTGGAAACCAATTTACATTCGCTTCACAGTGAGAGTCAAGCGATGTGAGGGCAATTCTTAAATTAATATTTACATCCACTAATTCCCCATTACCATCTAAACTCACCTAGCAACTGTGGAAACCAATTTACATTCGCTTCACAGTGAGAGTCAAGCGATATAGGGCAATTCTAAAATTAATATTTACATTCACTAATTCCCCATTACCATCCAAACTCACCTACCGTAGCAACTGTAGAAGCCAATTCACATTTGCTTCACAGGGAGAGTCAAGCGATGCAGGGGAAATCCTAAAAATTAATATTTACAACCACTAATTCCCCATTACCATCCAAACTAACCTAGCAACTGTGGAAACCAATTCCCAATGGCTTCACTGTGAGAGTTTAGCGATGCAGGGGAAATTCTAAAATTAATATTTTCATCAGATAGCAACTCACCTAGCAACGGTGGGAGCCAATTCACATTCGCTTCACAGTGAGAGTCAAGAAATATGATTACATCTCCAACTGCAACTTTGGCACCGTTTAGTCTTGTTCGTATCAGACCTTCTCTCATCTCGTTTCGTAGAAGGCGAACCTTGGGAAACTGTTCCATGTAATCATCCAGTTCCTTTTTCAGGTACTCTGTGGGGTTGAAGAAACACCCATTTACACAGCCTTAATACTTATTCTAAATAAATCCTTACTAAGAAATTAATTATGAATGGTAAATACATCTTTACCTTTCTCATACATCCTAGAAATTATTGTTCAGTCAATGAGCATTTCGATCACAGGAATGTTTTACAAGTTCTAACTAGTATTATTCTTTGATTTAGCTATGGAGGTAACATGTTGCAACCAAGTGCTGTGAAAGGTTATGACTTACTGTGGTATGATTACCACTCACTTTATACTAGTTAAGACCAGTAATGATATCTGTCTCTAAGATCACGTACAAATACTCTTTGAGTGAACATCTTTGGTTGAAGACACTGTGATATGAAGCTGTGTTGACAACTGACTCTAGTCTGACTAAAGCTCAGTTAAATATATATAAAAAAAATTACTTTGGGCATTGAAGTCATCTACTACCATTGTCTCTATTCCCCACTACTACCATTTGGGCATTGAAGTCATCTAAGTACCAATTCTTTGATCAGCTTTGGTGAAGACATGTTGAAGACGTTGAGATATGAAGCTGCAGTGATTACAAGTTACTTTTCAAGTCACTTTGAGATGGCTGAAAGTCACTTAAGTACAACTCACTAACCTCTGTTACTGAAGTCATCTACAAGTACTATTTCTTTGATCAGCTGTGGCGGCGACATGTTGAAGACACTGTGAACGGTTCGTTTCAGGGCTGAAAGAGCTTCATTGTGAAATGGAATGACTATGCTGGCTGTTGGAAGATCTTTGAGATATTTGATAGTCTGGCATCTATGGAAGAGAAAAAAATCAATAAAAAATCTGGAAACATATTTGGAAAAGTGATAGCATTGTGAAATGCATATCATATGTGTACATAAACATTGACAACTCCACATTACCAAACAGACACAAAAATTGGTGGTTCATATGTTACTGTATCATGTGGTAACATTACATTATGATCCAAACATTTTCAATTGTTGTTATACTTACCTCATCCTTTCATAAAGGGAGAAGAGTTTACAACAGAAATAATAATGCAATCACATTTTAATGTTCATATGAGTTTTCTTCCTCTGTAAATATTCTTTGTAATCAACAGAAACTCTTTAAATATTCTTTGTAATTATATTTATATATGGATATGTATATGTTGAACAATCTGTGTCTGTTTGTAACATGTTATATCATTTGATACACATACAGTAACTGTATCCAACAATCTATAATGATACATAGATTCAAAACACTCACAAAGCCAGCATACTGTTGCATGAAGGCACTTGAAAGATCCTCTTAATCTTTTTGCACTTTTAAAATAGGGTGCAAAAGTTTGAAAAATTTCCTTTCATTATCAGTCTTCCTTTTAACATGTGCTTCAGTAATTAGTTATTTACTAACAAAAAAAAGCAGGAAGCTGATTCAAATCACTTTTTCTTTCATAGGTATGGGCTTGTAACTCATTCTCATAAGCATTGTCATATCCACCCTGTCTTAAAAAACCTGCACTGGCTACCTGTAAAAATATCGTATTATGTATAAAATTCTCCTTATTGTTTATAAATCGCTTAAAGGACATGGTCCAATGTATATTTCTGACTTATTACATATTTATGTCCCCTCTCGTAATCTAAGATCCAGCTCTCAATCTTTATTATCTGAAATTAAGTCCAAACATTCTTGGGGGTGGGGGGGGGGTAGGTCCTTAAAAATCAGACAAGCATCTACTCTCTCTAACTTTAAGAAGAGCATCAAATCCCACTTAATGACAAAAGCTTTTATATAATCTTGAACCATTAAGTTTTTCTTTTGTCATTGTTTTGTATTATTATGTATTATTTGTATCATTTCTAATTGTCAATTGCGCCATTAACATTCTTTGAGTGGTGTGTGCGCATTATAAATCGTATTATTATTATTATTATTATTATTATAATGCAGTAAACATAAGAGTTACATATATCTATGTGTAGACTACATTTATCCCATGAAGGAAAGGCTACTGTAAAAGCACACAAGTCTTAACAAGAAAATTCAGTTCCTTCATGACCTTGGGATCAAGGTCATTAAGGATTCGTTATTAAGGGCATCTGCTATAGACGAATACAAGTAATATATTCAATCTCAAAATGAATTTCTGCAGGACTGAATAAGATATTAAATCATAATTAGATTGAATACTATCTAGCTGTGCTTCATTTCACTAATACATATTCAAGGTCTTTCAGCCAATCAAGACTAGTACAGACAGAAATCAATTTTCATAAAATTTCTTGTTGGGTGCATCGCACACAAGCCAAAATATGAAAAAATTCTGATAAATTTTGACTGATCTCTACTGTACAGTCGTACCTAGTAATTACGGCAACCAATGTGAACCAAAAATTCATGAATTAAAAAACAATATTAATAATAAAATAACAAAATAGAAGGAAAACAGTCAGTGAGCTGGTTAGTAAGCTGGTAAATAGAGGGTCTTAGAAATGCGCGTCACATAACCTGTTGTTGTATAACTATAAAATTCTGATCTTTTGGACATATATCAAATTTCAGTTGTAAGGTATGTGCACATTTCATTCTGTTCTGAATAATAAAATACAGAACAATTTTTTAAATGTAACAAGTTACAATTTCCCTTCATTTAATATCTCTATCTGGTGTTCATTAATATAATTAATGGGCATGGTCACAAGAAACTGTGGTGAAAATTAGTAATATTTTGTGGCACCCAAAAATCAGAAACAAATAGAACAATGCGTTAAAATTTTGTAAAAAGGTCAGTATTTGAGAATGTTTCTTAAATCACAAGTACTATCAACAACAGCACCCTCAGAACTATTATATACATATTTTAGCAATATATTTACGAGACAAGACAGCAAGATTACCAATTTACTGCAGATACAATGTACCCTTTATTATTTAGAGCGATTGGTTTCCCTTTAAATATCAGAAATTTAGCTATATTTACCACAATATCAGATCATACGTTTATCCCCATGAATTATGTTAGAAATTGGAGAACCTTTAATTCCGTTGGCAAAATATCAAATTGTAAGCTTCTGCATGGATATTAACACTGCTCCATTTCGCATTGCTTTTGTGTTTGCAATATAACAAAAAGTGCTTCATCAAGAGCCAGCAATGTGGTCTAGCGACCAGAATCGATAGCTTATTGTGTCGCAAGGTGATCGGTAATTTAACAAAATTGGAAATTGCGAGTTGCCGCTTTGCAATGTATCACACAGCAGTTACGAACTAAAAATTTCTCAACTTTGAATTGCAAGAAATATTTCAAATCAATATTTCAAAAAGGGGAATTGAGGGGAATCACCCACTGGATCCCAATCAGCAGTAGGCATCCTTCTCCCCCCTCCCCATCCCCTCCCTCACCTTCCCATACCCCAGCCAGTGTAACCGTCCCCCAATTAGAATTTACTCTGAATGTGATTTTCAAGCACATACTACAACCAAGAGCACACTGGCTTTCAGCTTTCATTAAAGTGGTTATTAATATTGATAAAGACTGCACACATGCCTTGCCGGCAAAACTTTATTCATCGAAAAGCAATAAGAAGCGAAGCACTGCGTTAGGATGCATTCACCCCAGGGCAGACTTTGAAAAGGTTGTGACATTAGCAATACATCTCTTTTTTTTCTGTTAGATTCTTCTAGTTTGTACTTGTTCACTGGCACAGAAAAAAACATTAATAATAAAACTCACTTAAAATTACATGAACCAAGAGAAAAACATATAAAATAGGATATTAATAATAATAATTATACTACCATAACGTTCTTACTAAACAGAAGGTTATATTCTAACAATGTGTAACATATACTGTATATAAAATGGTTTGATTTATGTATTTATGATATTTATGATATTTATGATATAAATAATGTGCCAATTTTGCAACAACTCAGAGAGCTAGGCTTTCCCAGAAGGATTCTATTTTTTGTTTATGTGTGTAATTCATATTTTAGAATGAAGATAGACTGACCCAGGATGACGTATATCTGGTACTGCTCTATCCAAAGAAACTAGGTTAGAGATTCTCTCGTTAAAACCATTGGCCTTAACATCCTCACGGTGAGTCTTCTTAAGTTCTGCATCCAGCTCAACCTTCCTGCCTTGCTCCCCGGGACCTATTAAAAGGGAATATAAAATAACTCCATTACACAGTATGAATGAAGAAGGGGACTGCAAAGTGCAAAAGATCTACCAAAGGTGTTGGATCCAAGGGGGGGGGGGGGTAGGGACCTATTGAAAGG